>BQNB010118782.1:0-20928 GCA_026074375.1 Tanacetum coccineum
AGTATTGATTAATAGAAGGAAGATAATGTTAACAGCACTAACAATGTTAATGCTGCTAGCACAAATGAAGTTAATGTTGTTGGTGGAAAAACAAGCATTAAACTTCCATTTGATCCAGATATGCCTACTTAGGAAGATTATAGCATATTTGACTTCACAAGAGATGATGAAGATGATGTTGTAGTGGCTGACATAAATAATTTGGATACTACAATCAAAGTCAATCCTAATCCAACTATAAGAATTCATAAAGATCGCCCTCTTAATCAAGTGATTGGAGATTTGCAATCGGCTACACAAACAAGAAAGATGCAAAAGAATTTGAAGGAATATGGGTTTATTAGTACTATTCAACAAAGAATAAAGACCTTCAAAACTGCTTGTTTGCTTGCTTTTTATCATAAGAAGAACCCAAAAAGGTAATTCATGCATTGAAGGATCCAAGCTGGATAGAGGCTATGCAGGAAGAGCTTCTACAATTCAAGTTATAAGAAGTTTGGACTTTAGTGGATTTATCAAATGAAAAAAGGGCAATAGACACTAAATGGGTTTTCAAGAATAAAAAGGATGAAAAGGGAATTATGATAAGAAATAAAGCAAGATTGGTTGGTCAAGGGTACACATAAGAAGAAGGGATTGACTATGATGAAGTATTTGCCCCTGTTGTAAGAATTGAATCAATTAGGCTATTTTAGCTTATGCTTCATTTAAAGATTTTGTGGTGTATCAAATGGATGTAAAAAATGCTTTTCTCTATGGGAAGATTGAAGAAGAGGTGTATGTATGTCAATCACCATGATTTGAAGATCCAAACTTTCCTGATAGAGTATACAAGGTTGAAAAAGCACTGTATTGACTACATCAAGCTCATAGAGCTTGTTATGAAACCTTGTCAACAAATTTGTGGAACAATGGGTTTTCAAAGAGGAAAATTGACAAGACCTTAATTCATCAAAAGGCGCGAAATGTGAATATTTTTTGTTGTCCCAGTTTATTGATGATATCTCTTTGGTTAACAAAGAAGGAGCTATGCATTGCATTTGAGAAAGTTGATTGCATGAGAAATTTAAGATGAGTTCTATGGGAGAACTTACATTCTTCTTGGGATTACAAGTGCAACAGAAGAAGGATGGCATATTTATTAGTCAAGATAAATATGTTGTTGAAATTTTAAAGAAATTTAGGTTTACAGAAGTAAAGACTGCAAGCACAACAATGGAAACTCAAAAGCCTCTCCTCAAGGATAAAAATGGTGAAGAAGTTGATGTTCATATGTATAGGTCAATGATTGATTCATTGATGTATCTTACATCTTCAAGACCTGACATCATGTTTGCAGTGTGTGCCTGTGCTAGATAACCATGTCATCCAAAGGTTCACGTCTTCCATGCTATGAAAAGGATTTTTAGGTACTTAAAAAGGTAAACCAAATTAGCCTTTGGTATCCAAAAGTTCTCTTATTGATTTGGTATGCACATACACTAATAGTAATTATGAGAAGCAAGCTGGATAGAAGTCTATAACAGAGGTTGTCAATTCTTGGATGTAGTTTAATAACCAGGCAGTGTACAGAAACAGACAGTGTTGCAATTCCACAACAGAAGCTGAGTATGTGGATGCTCAAGTTGCTGTGGACAAGTGATTTGGATTCAGAATCAACTACTTGATTATGGCTACAATTTTATGCATACCAAGATTTTTATTGATAATAACAGTACTATTTGCATAATTAAAAATCCTATTTTTCATTAAAAAACAAAGCATATAGAGATACAACATCAATTTTATTATAGATTGCAATAAAAGAAATTGATTCAAATGGTCAAAATCCATATTGACAAGAATGTTGCAGATTTGCTTACAAAAGCTTTTGATGTAAGTAGATTTCAATATTTGATTGCTAGTATTGGAATGCTAAATCCTTAAAGTCTTTTATCTCTTTATGTTTTTGTAGAGTTTTGTATGAATTAGTACTGTTATTCATGTCATTAAAAGTTTCAGCTTGTTAAAGTATAATTAATATAGCTGTTTTATACTTAATACTGCTAGAGATTTTCTACTATTAAGTTATACATAATATGTCTAAGTAAAAAATAATATTGCTGGTTATACTTAATACTGCTGAGTTTCTACTATTAGTTATACTTAATACTGTTAGGTATAATTAATATTGTGATAATTGTGAAAATTGCTATGGCTTGTGTTTTCTTGGTTTTTGGACTAACATTTTGCAGGAAAAGCAAAGAAAAGTGTTAAATTGATGATGGAAAAGCTATTTAGAATGGAATTGGAGTTAATGTTAGTACCTCAGAGTTAATGCGTGCTAGGCATACATACTACTGCTTGTTTTACTACTGCAGTTAAAAGTTAATGTTGTTGAGGGTAATTTCATAAATACTTCGATTAAGGGTTTCAATCAAGTCTTTAATCAATTTCACTCTTTCAAATACTCTCTAACTACAAACCCTAACTCAATTTTATCATCCATTATCAAAATCCAACATAAATGATGACTCTAAAGTTTGCTGATACTCATAATATGGTCGCATTTTTGTCTAAACCCACAGAGAGTGATGGGTTTGAACAAATAGTAGATTTTTTGAATGCACACCCTATAAAGTATGCATTAACCGTTAATTCCAACATATAATACTAACTTCTTGCAACGAACAGTCTGACTACTGCAAGGTCAAAACTATCAATCGGTGAAATCATAGATACCATGCCTTAGTAGATGGCAAGAAGATAATCATCATTGAATCATCTATTAGAAGAGATCTTTAACTAGTAAATGAAAATGGTATTGATTGTTTACCTAATTCTACCATTTTTGAACAACTTGCATTGATGGGGTATGAGAAAGTTTCACAAAACTAACATATCTATTATCTATAACCATTTCTCTCACCCACAATGAAATTTCTTACTTGAATTCATACTATTTTACAATGTCTAAGTCCAAAGACTACTGCATGGAATGAATTTAGTAGCACTATGACATCTGCCATTATCTGTTTAGCTACAAATCAGAAATTCAACTTTTCAAAATTCATTTTTAAAAGTATGGTTAGAAACTTGGATAATTTGTCTGGCAAAATTTTAATGTATCCAAGGTTTGTGCAAGTGTTTTTGGAACAAATTGATGATCTGTCAACTCATAAGAGAATTTATATTGCACCCTCTCATACTAAAAAGATTTTTGCAAATATGAGAAAGGTAGGCAAAGGTTTTTCTGGTAGAGTAACACCTTTATTTCCAACAATGGTGGTACAAAATCAATCACAAATAGGTGAAGGTTCATCAAATCCAACTGATCCCCATCACACACCCACCATCATTCAACCATCAACTCAACCTCAAAAGACACAAAAACATAGGAAGCCTAGAAAGGACACTCAGGTACCTCAGTCTAGTGATCCTACTAGAAGTGTCGCAGATGAGGTTGTCCATAAAGAGTTGGGTGACAGTTTGGTGAGGGTTGTCACTACTGCTTCTAGCTTAGAAGCAGAGCAAGACAGTGGTAACATCAATAAGGCCCAATCCAAGGCAACACCTAATGAATCTAGTTCCCTAGGAACTACTTCAAGTGGTGGTCCCAGGTGCCAAGAAACCATAAGGGATACTATTGCTCAAACTAGGTTTGAGAGTGTATCTAAATATTCCAATGATTGACTGCTCGCAAGAGGTAACACACTTCGAAATGACAAGGATAGACTTAAACTTGATGAATTGATTGCAACAAATGTTTCCACTTATCAAAACATGGTTCTTGATTTGGAAGAAGACAAAAAAGACAACTCAACATAATAATTGGTAGTTTAAAAGGAGGGTCAAGAACTTGAAAAGAAAAATAGGTCAAGAACTCATAAGCAAGAGCCTAAACAAAATTGGTTTACTGCTAGGGTAAAATCCACTGATAAGAAAAAGTTGGTGAGGGATGCTGCCAAACAAGGGGGGATTGATGCTATTGATGCAGATGAAGAAATTACCCTGGTTAATGTTCAAAATGTAGATGAAGAAATGTTTGATGTAAATGTTTTAGATGGTGAGGAAGTGTTTGTTGCAGAACAAGAAGTTGTTGCTAATAAGGAAAATGATGAAGTTAATGTTGTTGAAGAAGTAGTTCAAGTTAGTGATGCTGGTAATGTAATTAGTACTGCTGGTGGTGCAACAACTGTTAGTGCTGTTACAACAACTACTGGTGATGATGGTGATATTACTTTGGCTCAAGCACTTATAGAAATGAAAAGTACAAAAACAAATAACAAAAGGGGTTGTATAGACAAGAGGATAGTGGATCTAACAACAAAATAATCTCACAACTATCTTCACAACAATCATAGGACAAAGGTAAAGGAATATTGATAGAACCTGTGAAGCCTATAAAGAAGAAAGATCTAATCAGGCTTGATGAAGAAGTTGATTTAAAATTACAAGCTGAATTTGATGAAGAAGAAAGACTTCTAAGAGAGAAAGCTAAAAAAGAAAAAGAAGCCAATATTGCCTTGATTGAAACATGGGATGATATACAGGCAAAGATTGATGTTGATCATCAATTGGCTGAAAGATTTCAAGCCCAAGAACAAGAAGAGTTGTCTATTGAAGAAAAGGCTGCATTATTTCAACAACGTGCTAAGAGAAAAAGAATAAGCATTTTAACACTTATAAAAGAGACAAAAGAGAAAAGAAACAAACCACCAACAAAAGCTCTACAGAGATAGATAATGTGTACTTACCTAAAGGACATGGAATGATACAAGCTCAAAGATTTGAAGAATAAACAGTTTGATTCTATTCAAGAGATGTTTGATAGAGCATTTAAAAGGGTAAATACATTTGAAGACTTTAGAACAGAGCTGGTATAAGAGATTACAAAGAAGCAAAAGTGGAAAGATGACAAGAGGACACAACAGAGCTTAACAGTTAATGAAAATCATTCCAAATAAGTAAGAATAGCAAATTGATGCTATACCTTTACTGTTTAAGTCTCCAGTATTTTTGTGGCTGGAAGATTTATAAAGAAGGAAGAAAAAGCTATTATCAAATAATTAGAGCTGATGGAAAGTATCAAATGTACATGTTCTTTAGTCAAATGCTTAAAAGTTTTGATAGGGAAAATTTTGGAAGAACTGTACAAGTTGGTAAAAGCTAAATATGAGTCAACAAGGCCAGTGGAAGACGAAGATTTGTTGTTATGGGGTAATTTGAAAACAATGTTTTGACCCACATGTAAAGAGCAATGTATGGAGGAATCAACAAGCATATAAAGTGTTGGATTTGAAGCTGTATGACTCCTGTGGAGTACATTCCTTGAGGATGCAACATATGCAGATTTACATGTTGGTAGAAAAGAAGTATCCCCTTGCACCACTTACACTTTCAATGATGTTAGAAAAGAAGCTTAATATTGATTATGAAAGTGAAATGGCTTATCAGCTTCTTAAATTCATCATAAAAAAGCTCAAGAAGTAAAGAAGTGTTTGGAAGCATCCTCCTGGTGTTGATGAAACTTTATATGAAGAAACTTGATGATTTTGAAGAAGAATATCAAGTTTAGGGGAGGATTGTTAGGATTAAAAGTCTTCTTGATGCTATTATAATTACTGCTGCTCATGTTTGTGTTAATACTGCTCAGCTGGAGTTAGTACTGCTCAGAGACTTCAAAGAAAATATGCTAAGTGTTTACTACTGCTAGTACAAAGTTAGTACTGCTAGTGAATATTAGTACTGCTAGTGAAAATATGCTAAGGCTCCTTGGTGTATAAAAAAGATTATGGATACTTAGGAAAGTATTGTAAGTACTGCTTATATGCATAGATTAGTTATGAAATAAGAAAAGATTATGGATACTTAGGAAAGTATTGTAAGCCGACTAGGGCTCCTTGGTGTATAAAAGGAGGTCCTAGGGCATAGAGTTTGATGTACCAAAAACCATATACAACTAGGCGTATAATTCTTAGCTTCAAGGTATTTGTAACCCTAATACTTTAAGAGTATTTGTATTATTATCTTTAATAATATTGGAGCTTGTTTGTTGAATTATATGTTCATAGAATTACTGTTTCATTGATAATTCTTCTTAATATTAAAGATTAGATTCCGTATAATCTTTAATACATTCAAACAAAGTTTCTACTATAGTTGTGTTAGATTTATCTAATATAACTAATCCTTAAACAAGCTTAAGGAATTCGATCTATTAAAGTGGGATCAACAAGGACTAAGGTGGTGTTTGGAGATGACTCAACATGCATCACTAAAGGATATGGTTCAATCAAATGTAATGGTATAGTTTTCACAAAAGTAGAATTTGTAAATGGTCTTAAATACAATTTAATTAGCATCAGTCAACTCTGTGATGCTAAGTATATTGTTAAGTTTGATGAGAAATAGGAACAATTTGCAACTTTAACAACAAAATTGTTATGATTGCTCCTCGACTAAGATATGTCTATGTTCTTGACATGACATCCTCTGAACAAGAATCTTGTTTCTTTGCCAATGCCACTGAAAATCTTAATTGGCTTTGGTACAAAAGACTTGCTCATCTAAACTTCAAAACAATCAATCAGTTGGCCAAACAAAATTTTGTTATGGGTGTTCCATTTCTTGTCTATTCAAAGGACAAACCATGTTCATCATGTGAAAAGGGAAAACATCACAGAGCCAGTTTCAAGACTAAACAGACATTTTATGTCAAGAAATGTCTTCATCTTCTTCACATGGATTTATTTAGACTTGTAACTCTTAGGTCCATTAACCATGAAAAGTATACTCTTATCATTGTTGATGAGTACTCTAGGTACACCTGGGTATACTTTCTGAAGAAGAAAAGTCATGCACCTAAAACCATTATGTCATTAATCAAAAGAATTGAAAATCAAAATGAAATCAAAGTCAAACAACTCAGAATTGACAATGGTACTGAATTCTGGAATAGCACTCTTGTCATCTTTTGTGATGAAAAGGGATATCTCAAAACTTTTCCTCTTCATACACACCTGAACAAAATGGGGTTGCTGAAAGGAAAAATAAAACCCTCATAGAAGCTACAAGAACAATGCTTTTAGGATCTGTCTTTTCAAAACAATACTGGAATGAAGCTGTAGCAATTGCTTGCTACACTCAAAACAGATCTACTATTGTTAAAATACATCTCAAAACTCCTTATGAAATCTTTCATGGGAGAATTCCAAACATTAACTTTCTTTATGTCTTTGGATGTCCAGTTTACATTCACAAGCATAAAGATTACTTAGAAAAGTTTGACGAAAAAGCTGATGATGGTTACTTTCTTGGATACTCACTTGTTTCCAAAGCCTTCAGAGTCTTCAATACAAGAAAGCAACAAACTGAAGAAAATTACCACATCACATTTGATGAAAGCATTGATGCTATCAAATTCTCAAAACCTTCAGTTGACAACATCAACATTTTTGAAACTGAAAGATATCCACACTTAAGAATACAGTTCATCGACTAGACCCACTCAACATATCAAGCAAGTAAATAGCAATTAAGTATCTTTTATAGATCCCTATGAAAGACCTGATCCAGTTGTCTTAGAAACTGAAGCCCCATCTGATCAAAATGATCAAAATGATCAAAGTGATCAAAATGATCATCCTGCTCAGGAAAATGATATCCCAAATGATAATCCTCCTGAGCACTTCAATCACAACAATGATAGTCCTATCATTGAAAACATCATCAATGCTGAAGTGGTTCAGGACTCTGAACCAACATCCTCTCCAGTTGAGGATGCTTCAGCACAAAACACAATTCCAATTCCAAATATTCCTTCATCATCTATTCCATCTACTATTTCTCCAGTTGCTTAAAATAGATGTCTCAAGACAAACACATTGAGCTGGTGAACATAATAGGTAATCTAGGAGCAGGAATCCTTACTTGAGCCATGGCTAAAACCTTGTGTGCTGCTTCAGCTCAGGAATGTCTCTTCGTAGACTTTCTATCTGAAGAGAAACCTAAAAAGGTCTCTAAAGCACTAAAACATCCTAGATGGGTTGATGCCATGCAAGATGAATTAAATCAATTTGCCAGAAACAAAGTCTGGACATTGGTTCCTGCACCCTATGGAAAAACCATCATTAGATCAAAATGGGTGTTCAGAAATAAAAGAGATGACACTAGAATTGTCATCAAAAACAAGGCAAGACTTGCAGCTCAAGGCTGCAATCATCAAGAAGGCATAGACTATGATGACACCTTTACTCCTGTTGCAAGACTTGAAGCAATTAGGATCTTTCTTGCCTTTGCCACCTACATTAACTTCATAGTTTATCAAATGGATGTCAAAAGTGCATTCCTCAATGGTAAACTAAAAGAACAAGTTTATGTTAAACAACCTCCAGGTTTTGAGAGCAATGAATTCCCCAACCATGTGTGCAAATTAGACAAAGCCCTTTATGGATTTAAACAAGCTTTAAGAGCAAGGTATGGAACTCTCTTAACCTATCTCACTGATCACAAGTTTGTAAAAGGTAAGATAGACAACACTTTATTTGTCTACAAAACTCAAACTGATGTGATTATGGTGCAAATCTATGTTGATGACATTATCTTTGGGTCCACCAGCACAAAATTGTTCAAAAAGTTTGCAAAACTAATAAATCAAATATATGAAATGAGCATGATGGGTGTCCTCACCTATTTCCTTGGGTTTCAAATTAAACAATCTGAAAGAGGCATTTTAATCAATCAAGAAAAATATGTCAAAGATCTGCTTAAAAAGTATGACATAAATGGTTCATCAGTCCAGACTCTAATGGTACCCCCTAACAACTTAGGACCTGATCTTAATGGCAAATCTGTAAATGAGACCCGGTTTAGAGGTATGATTGGATCACTGATGTATCTGACTGCTAGCAGACCTGACATTCAATTCTTGACTTGTCTTTGTGTAAGATATCAAGCAAATCCTAAGGAGTCCCACCTTATTGCTGTCAAGAGAATTTTCAGATAACTAAAGGTACTCCATGTCTTGGTCTATGCGTCTCACAACGTGTATCAGTGTAATAGTCTAAACAGGGTACTCAAACTCTGACTATGTTGGATGCAACATGGACAGGAAAAGCACCTCAGGTGCTTGTCAGTTGCTAGGAGGCAAACTTTTATGCTGGAGTGCTAAAAAGAAACAATCTATCGCTATGTCTTTAGCGAAAGCTGAATATGTAGCTGCTGCTGGATGTTATGCCAACATATCATGGATGAAGAGTCAACTCACTGACTATGACATCATATATGAACAGTAAAAACCTCTTTGACAAAAGCAAATTGGGAGTCAAATTTAGTTAGAAATCTGTTGGAAATCAGTTAGCACAAAATAAGCAGAAAAGTGAACAAAATAAGCAACAAATTGAACTGACAAGCACTTTAAAACAGATTTAGCAAATAAGCAGTCTGAATAAGCACATACACGACTGAATAAGCTGTAAAATAGAGAAACTAAATTTGATAAGCTGAATAAGCACAGATAAGCTTCTGAATAAGCTCAAAACTTGCTTGAAAAGCTCCCATAAGTACAGTAAGAAAAGGAAGCAGTTTCAATCAGAAAAGCATATGAATAAGCTAACAGAATAAGAACAAAAAATAAGCAAATCTGACCAAATAAGCAAAAAATAAGCATGAAAACACCCCTTATTTAACATATAGCAGCGGAAGCTAAATTGGGGTATTACTTCATGAATCAACAGTCATAATCATAGAAAACGACTCAAAAGAGACGTTTTGGAAAATTTAGTTATCATTCAATATTATTTCAGAGTTTTACAAAAGGAGGTCCCAAAATACATATGAAAACATAGAGTTTGAATGATACAAGTTGATACTGTCCTCGAAGTCAAATGTCACATCGTGCATATTTGCTCATAACTTGAGATAAACATGCTAAAAAGGTCAACGCAGAGGTTGAGTGAAATTCATAGGTTTGTAATGAAATGGTTGAATACAAGTCATCATAAGTGGTAATAATTGCACTATTACAATTATCATGGAAAACAGTATTATTGCCCTAAGCTCATAACACCAACACGTTAACATAAAAATCACCTTAGTGACATTATTGAGGAACAAATGTCCTCTTGGAAAGGTAACTTGCCAAAGTTACCCATTATTCTCAAATATAGTGCGTTTGATTACCTCGTGTATAAGTAAACACAAATGGGATTCGTCAATCCCGATAATCTATCCACAATATTCGCGTTCACTCGCAAGTGATTAATGGTTCATGATTAAATGATATTGGCAATAGAGGTAAACTTGGGCAATAATATATCAGGATAGCATACAGTTGGAAAAATACTTATATTCATAGTTTATAGCATGTATATCCCCACGGAGTTTAGAAAACATGTAAAGGTAGGACTATGAACTCGCCTTGATAAGGTAGTTGATTAATTTGAAATTTAATTCAAATGGAAGTAAACAGTCTCGTCACGCAACCTGGGGTAATATGTCAAGTCTTAGTTTGATTGTTTCAAAACTTTATTTCATAAAGTTTAACATAAATGATTTTGGTTTATTAGTTTGTGAAAACATCGTATCACTATCATAATCTAGAGGTCATGTAGTAAACGTTTGAGAAGCTAGGACACTTTAAATCATAAATCCAGTAACTCGTCAAAACATTTACCCAAATGAAAGCCCCTCACATGAAATTCCCTAGTAACGTGATACGTATAAGTATAAAAATGATAGGATTTTATCTTTTTAAGTTTCTTCAAAAGCTAGTGGATGATAAATTATGTTAAATATATAACATAATTATTTTATAGTGTTTTGATCGACGAATGATAACGACAAATGTGTCAGGCTTTAATAAAATCGAGTCTTATAATGTTTAATTATATTTTTATAATTAAATATAAAAATATTACATTTTATACCCTCAAGAATTAAAAAATGACAATATATACCCTTGGTATGATAACTTTTACAAAATTAATCCCTTTATATATATCTTTAAACATTTAAACCCTTAAACCTTGGAATTGGCAAACAAGTACCCTATGGTTTTAAAGTTTAGGATAATTAACACATTTGGCCCGAAAGTATAAAATTTCAAAATTACAATATATAACCCGTAGCATGAAATGATTTGGCGTTTCTAGTCCAATCATCCATAATCTTTGTATTTTTAATCTCGAAATCAATTTTGCAGCTTATAGCTTATTATTATAAGCTAAAATATGTTGAATTTACAAACTTAATAAGCTTATAGCTTATAAAAATGAGCTTATGAGCTTGTTTATCCAATTAGGGTGCGTTTGGCTTTAAAATATAGAATCCAAAAGCTTAGAGCTTTTAGGGTTTGTTTCCAAGTTTATAAAAAGGATATTATAGCTTATAGAAATAGCTTATAGGAACCAGCTTAAAGCTTTTGAGCTTATAGGGTTTTCGAATTAGGGTTTTAGGGTCTAAGACGAGTATAGTTTAGGGTTAGGGAGGAAATCTAGTTTAAATGTCGTGCATTGAGTGCTTGTATCGTGTGCTAGAAAGGTTGTATGAAATCTATAATGAAATTAGAGGGAAAATGCATATTTTGAATTTCATGCTTAATCGGTTTGTACTTTGTGCTTTAAAGTGTTATACTAGGGTTTTGGAGGGAAATATATTCAAATATTATGCATTGTACACTTGTACACATGCCTTGAAAGCTTGTACATTTGTTTTGTATGCAAACATTACATATAATCAGGGTTTTGATATAAACGTTTAACGTATAAAGTCCGTTTTATATTAAACATTATGGATGGTACGTTAAATAGATAACGTATGGTAAAAAATGGTAATTAGAACATATTGCTTGACATATTATAATGTTTACTTGCTATAAACGTTGATGAAATTGGCATTGGTAGGTTGCGTGAGCACGTTTACTTTTGTAATGTAAGTTACGTTACATTATGGATGGAATAAAGCAAAAATCTTTCCATGAAAATGGTTGCATCTAATTTAATAGATGGATAATTACACTGATGAAAATTGCATCTAATTTAATAGATGGATAATGAAAATTGCATCTAATTTAATAGATGGATAATTACATAGATGAAAATTGTGGGTTGTTATACAAACAACACAAAAATAACACTAATCCGCAATCATTGGCTCTTGATACCACATATTGAATATAAGATCTTGATTGATGACTAGTGTGTGTAAATGAAGGTATAATAGTGTGTGTGTTTAGAGAGAGAATTTCTTAACTTGCCTTTTGATTAAATGAAGTTGTTACACTTAACATTGGCATAAATACTATTTATACCCCTTGGTTAACTATCTTTATTGAACTTTCCTAACTTAACACTTCTAGTCCCTATACTTATTAAAGTACTTACAAGTAGGTCATTTCTCTATTTCTAACATTGTCTATTATTGCATATTGTGTGTTTTCCTATTTATTTTAATTTCTGCATTATTTTTTGTTCGTTGTTCTGATCGAATAACCGATATGGCATATCCTAACTATTGGATACGGTGTATCACCTTTCGACACCAATACAGCTTATTCTGTTCAACAGATTAATACGGCGTATACAGTCAATTGAATACGGCGTATCGTCACCTGACACAACAGCAGACTAAATTTTTTGTACTCCATTCTTGTTTATAGTTTTTTGTATTTTCTTTCTTCAGAGCATACCCTACTGATTGTTTATCCTTTGTTTCAGGAAGCGCATGACCGGGAGTTCAACCAAAAAGCTCGCTACACCTTTCAAGGAGCATGAACGAAAATTTTGATCATCAAGGAAGCTTACTGGGACACGAAGTCTTGATTATTTGAGTTCACTGGGACTCAAAATATGTTCTGATTCAGAAGATCAGTTTGAAGAAGAAGAAACAGAAGCAATGGGGGAACCAACTATGGAGGAGTACATGACTAAGACCCGAGAAGATTATAGATCTAGGCCTAAGATTGATGAAAAGGCCCACTTTAAATTAAAAGGACAATTTCTCAAGGAATTACATGATAATACTTTCAGTAGATCGGACAACAAAGATGCCAATGAACACATCGAGAAAGTCCTTGAAAATGTTGATCTGTTTCATATACCCAAAGTAACTCAAGATCAAATAATTCTTTGAGTTTTTCCTATGTCTCTTACTGGAGCTGCAAGTCATTGGCTAAGAAATAACCGGTTGTTATAAATTGAAAAATTGGGAAACCTTAAATAAATTTTATAGCAAATATTGTCCACAGCCCAAACTGCTAATAAAAAGAATGGAGGAGATCAATAATTTTCAACAAGAGCCTGACGAGACTCTTTACCAAGCTTGGGAACCCTTTAAAGAATTGTTGTTGAGATGTCCTCAACATTATTTAACAGACATGCAGGAGGTGATCTTGTTTTACAAAGGATTTGACGTACCTACTAGAAAAATTCTTGATTCCAAAGGTGTCATATCATCTATGAACGTTGCTGGTGCCAAGAAAGCCATCCAAGACATAGCTGATCATTCTTAAAAATGGCACAATATAACGTCTACTAGGACTAGAAGTACTGGAACTTCAGATGGATTAGCTGCTATTCAAGCTCAACTGAATAATCTTGGAAGGGAGATTAAGAAAGTCAATGAAAAAGTATAAGCTGCTCAAGTGGGATGTGAATCATGTGGTGGACTGCACTACACTAAATATTGTCCACTTAAGGGAGAAGGAAAAACATTTGAAGAAGCGTACTACACTCAATTCGGAGTACCATACCCCCAAGGAGGAAGATATAGAGCAACTGCTTTGGGATTCTACCAACGAGATAATGTAAATCCTTCGTATCAAGAGCGAATACAATCAATGGAAGAGTCGTTGAGCAAGTTTATGGATGAATATGCTAAAATACATGATGAAAACTCTAACTTGATCAAGGAAATTCGAGCAGCAACGGATGCTGTCATTCAAAATCAAGGAGCCTCGATCAAAGCTTTGGAAATTCAAATCAGACAAATAGGTACAGTGATTCAAGAAAAGAGATCTGGAAGTCTTACTAGCTAAACCAAAACAAACCCGAGAGATCATGTCAAGTCGTCTCAACACAGTTAAAGCCTGACAAACAAGACAACCCTTTAATTAAACGCCATATTGACCCTAGCTGATAGGCCGTATCAAGCCCACAGAACAAAACGCAGATTTTTGAGCCAAATTAATCGGTAGTTCCTTTTCTGAGTCGATTGATTGATGATAAATATGAAGATATTGATGTATTGGACTCTACTACCTATTTGAAGAAGATGCTTAAAGAAAGGCCGAAGATGGGATATCAAATCGAAACATCAATAAACATGAATGACTCGGTTGTTCTTGAAGACTCTCTACCTCCAAAGGAAAAAGACCCAGGGAGTTTTACCTTACCTTGTTATATTAATAATATATTTTTTATATCCTTAGCATACTTAGGAGCTAGCGTTACTATTATGCCCTTGACAACCTTTACCAACCTAGGTTTAGGTGAATTAGCTCCTACTAAGGTAGCCGTGGAATTAGCCGATAGAACAATAAAACATCCAAAAGGTATAGCAGAGAACGTACTAGTAGGAATTGGTAGTTTTTTTCCCATAGACTTCATAGTTCTAGATATGCCCGAGGATATCAAAGTGCCCTTGATCCTTGGAAGACCATTTTTGTCTATTGCTCATGCTAAAATTAATGTGTTAAGAGGGTCTATGTGTTAGGACTAAGATAAAGAATGGACATTGGTTTAGAAGCTAGGCTTATGGGCGAAACATTAATACTAAATAGATCACTAGACCCTAACTTTAGAGACTTCATCAAACTAAATGATCTAAACGAACCATTAGAGCTTATAAGGAATCAAGTAGAAGACTTAGGTCCTACGATTGAAGGAGGTGAAGTGATTGACAAGCCCATGGTTGATATAATCGAAACTAGGAATGATGATGGAAAAAGTAAGGGGATTAATGAGTACCATAGTTTTTGTGACAATGATAGGAAGATCCATATAGACTACGCTTATAACTTGCAATTTTCTTGCATGATAGGCTTTGAACATGTTGATGCTATTTTTTCCCAAATTTATCGATCAATATTATGTCTCAAAAGTTCTATAATTCAATAATGAAAGATAAAATTGAGTGTAAGGGGAAAAATGTAGTCGGAGCTTTTATAAACGTGCCTATTTTTGACAGAAATTTTTGTGTTGTTACTGATTTTGCAGTTGTGGAAAGCATGGATCCTTACCATGATCAAGAGATGGGAGATGGACTTATGGAGAACCATTTTGTAGAGAAATCTGTGTCAAGGCAAGGCGGTTCGATGGAATTATTACCATTTACAATGGTAATGATAGTGGAACTTACCAAATGGCATGATCACACCCAAGGTTTAAACACCTTACCAATGCACAATGTAACAAATAGACGCATTGGTTGAAGTGAGTCACAAGACAATGCTGGAATGAATCTCGCACCCGTATCAAAAGCTCAAAAGTTTCTACAAAGGTGTCTTGAACTTGGGACCCGAATATATTAGGGATGCGAAGATTGAAAAATGGCTCACACGTGGGCACGTGAGCACTCATGAGATGGAATGAAGAGTTGAAGACAAGTCTAACTTAAAGACTTTGCTGTAAAGAAAAGTGCTTACCGGGAGACAACCCGGAGTGTTTTTTAATTTTTATCAAGTCTGTCTTCCCAGTTAGCCGACACGGCATATCCAACCCCAATGGAAACGGCGTATTGACTATCTAGACGTTATCTAGTCTTTAATTTAATACACTTTTTGAACCTTATTGTCAGTTTCGTCTTTACGGCGCATCCGTTAAACGAAATACAGAAGATTAGTCGACCGATCCATACAGGATGGTTTATTACAGTCTTCAATATTGGCGTATCCAGTTACAACGGATACGAGCGTATCGTACATCCTGTATGTTTTTTTTAGATTTTTATTTCAAACCAGACCATAGACAAAAGATAGATTATTTTTCTATATTTTCTATACAGGATCTTGCTGATACTTAATGAAACGAATTGGTGGAATGCATATAGTCTAGAATTCATGTGTGTTGTAGTCATTGTGGTATCCAGGCGTATTTACAACACAATCTTGCTCATAAACGCAACATGGAGGATCATACCGAGCAAATCCAGGGAGTTTCTCGTTCTAATTCTTTTAATTTCCTGTTTTTAATGTTATATTTATACAACGAGTCGTTGTATATCTCAAGTGAGGGGGAGAATTAGAACGCCTACTTGTCCTATTTTTACATTAATATGCCTAAATTATGCCTAAACATATAAAAAAAATTCAACATATTTTGTGAAATTATTAGTTGCATGACCCCGCACACATAACCCTTGATAGATATTGTGAGGATTTAGCCTTATCTGTTTCCAAAGTTTTACCTAAATTCCACAAAATATGAGTGTGCCGATGACTGTAGTAAACTTTAGAACTTGGCTCGGATACCACCTGAGACCTCAATAATAAGTATTACTTCGGTAATTGGAGTGACTTGTTTAACTTGGTAAATTTTTAGGATTACACCAAAAAGCCTTTACATGTGTTATTAACTAACTACGCCGATTAGTTAACCCCCGTATAAACCCTTTGTTTACTCTCATTTTTAGAGTAAGATACCTCTAGAAAAATCTGCTGAGTCATTGGTATGTGTTTAATTACACATACCTTTTACCTTTAAAACGAGCTAAAATAACCAAAAACGGACTTAAAATGCCAAAAATATGCTTGTTTTGCTAATTGTGTTGTGCAGGAACGGATATCTAAGAAAAGGACGAAAAACAAAGCCAAAACGACAAAACCGGACACGAAATGGAAAAGCGTGGAAAAGACAAAGTCAAGACAAAGCCCAAGTCTGAAAAAGTCAACCCAAGTCAACCCTGACAAATCCAAAGTCAAAAAGTAAAGAAAAATAAGTTTAGGGACTGAAATTGCCAAGTCCCTAAACTTATTTAATGAAGGTTATAAAGAAAATCTTGTGAAGGATCAAAACTGCCAATCCACCAAAGTATTAACCACAAGGGCCAATTCTGCCATCCCACTAAAAATGTAACCCAAAAGGACTTAGCTTGCAATACCCTTTATAACATTCAGGGGGTTATTCTGCCAAGTTTCAAAACTTGTAGAAACACAAGGACGTGTGGTGCAAACATAACCATAACCATGAGGGACTAATTGTGTCAAAAACCCAAACTTCACCCCTGGTTTTGAAACACTATACATCTCTACAACACCTTTCCGCCAACCCACAACCTCCGCATCCTGTCATATCAACCTCGACTAACTGTTCCCTAAACCCTCCAAACCATACTCCAACAACCCTCCCCACCCCCAATGGCTCTATACAAGCTGGCACTCCTCAGCACACCTAATGGCTAAGGAAATAGAAGGTCGCAGAACGTTGACCTTGGGCACCAAGACAATCCAAGGGCTAGGATTTGTTTGTGTTTTCTACACTCTCACAACAAACACATATGTTGTTTCTGTCTCAGCAAAGAAGCACACAAGGAGAGAAGACAAGAGTGCAAAACCCTAGCTTATTTTTGGTTATAAAAGCCTTTGTAAGCCCTTGAGGCCATAGTTAGTTTTGGAGTTAGTTTTTAGTGTAATTTTCTTTAAGTTCAGCTTTTAAGTTTTAGTCCAACTTTTATGTACTTTTATTTTGAAGATTAATGAAAATTCAGTTGGTTTTTTAATATTATGTTCTAAGTTACTTGTACTTCTTTAATATAAGCTCTTTATAACCTGTTTTAAACTGTGATACAAGTTTAAGAAAATTAAAAAAGGAAGAAAAGTTACTGTTTGATCAAGCAAAAAGGATGAATGAGCAAACAAGGATGGCTCATTGGGTTTCTTAGTTCAGCTTATTTATAAGCTTGGGTAGGTCTTAGAGCTTATTTAGGTGCACACAATCTTGTTTTTGATACAAGGATAAAGGTACTTTCCTTTTTAAATTTTTGCTTAAAAATTATGAAGCAAGCTTATTTTAGCTATATTTTAGTCTTATTTTGCTTATTGCTTTGCTTTTTACTCTTAGTGCTTAACTATGCTTGTTTGACAATACTGTTGCTTTTAAAAAATTTATGCTAAAAAACCAAATCTTTATAACTTTAAAATCCGTTTTTTAAGAAATAAAGGGGTGTTTGGGATAAGCCCAAAATGGGTCAAAACAGGAATGTTATGGGTTGTGGCCAATTGGCCAAAGTTGGTGAGCATTATTAAGCTTATTTAAGTCTGTCTTCCAAAATTTTTAAGTTTAAAAACTGTTTTTCAAAGTTTTATAAGTGTTCCTTAAGACTGTTAGTTTTTGAAAAAGGTATAAGAGCTTATTTGGATAAGCTCTTGTATGTTTGAGTCTTAGCTTCAAAATGTGTCATTTGAGAAGTCTAAACAAGTTTTTAAAAAAAGTGTTTGAGTCATTTGATTTCCTAAGTCAAACTGCCAAATATTTGTTGTCACTTTTCAAAAGAAAAAGCCCTTTTTCCAACTCCAAAACCAGCAGGTTTAATTTGTTGTTAGAAAATGGAATTTTGAATATAAGCTCTTCTTAAGCCTTTTTCAATCTGTTTTCACTTTATTTTTCATTTTAAGCTTATTTGACAGCTTATTTTGAGCTGTCAAGTTAAGCCCCCTTGTTTTAGCTTATTTGCCCTGGTGCTAGACACCATTTTTAAGCCCATTGTTCTAGCTTATTAGGGGGCCTCAGCCCAAGCTTTTGGCTTTTCTAAGAAGCCAATAAGCTCCTTTATTAAGCCCTAGCTTTTCAGACCTTAAGTCATCCTCTAGGTAGCTTAAAGTTAAGCTCAAAGTAGGCTTTTGAACTTTTCTAGCATAGTGTAGGAAAATAGCTTGATTTCTTTTTTTTAGCTTATTAGGTGCTTATTAGTGGTTGATTTTAGCTTCTTTTTGCTTCTTAGTCTCATTATTGCCTGTGCTAGCTTATTTGTCTTTTCCCATTGCTTATTATGTGCTAACAGCCAAGAAAAAGCCCACATTAAGCCCTTAAGCTTATTCAAGCTTTCTGTCTAGTTTAGCCTTTTCAGCTTATTTAGTTGCTAGATTTTAGTTCATAAGTGCTTATTAGGTTAGGTTACATAACTTCTTTCAGCTTATTAGTTCAAATTCTAGCTTATTAGTCCAAAAAGTCAAATAGGAAAAACCATTTTTGCCTTAAGCTTATTTAAGCAAACTGCCCAACAAAAAGCCCTCTTTTCAGCTTATTTATAAGCATTTTCAAAAAGTCGTAGTTATGAAAATTGTTAAGCTCAAGGAGCTTAACAAGTTTGTTTGAAAAGTTTTTGTAAAAAAAAAAGGGGAGATAAGGGGAAACCCGGGTGAGCAAGACTCGAACCCGGGCCTCTACCCTCAATACACCCCTTTTTATAACCAAGTCTTACCGCTGTGCCCTTGGGACTTCTACGTTAGAGTCCCAAGTGGTTTAGGTTTTAACCCCTTTTTTGGCCCTTAAAGCTATAAGCTGTTTCCAGCTTATTTTCGGCTTATTTATAAGCCGAATTTCAGGTTTCTTATTTTTCGTAGGATAGTTGTAGTGCAAAGTAATTTAGGTAATTTTTTCAGAATTTTTAAAAATAGTTTAGTATTTTTTATAATTTAATTTAGTTAAAAGTTTTAAAAATTCATAAAAAATACAAAAATTATCAAAAAAATATTTTTCTTTTTTAGAAAATTTTCTTTAGTCATAATTTACGTAGGAAAAATATAAAAACTTTCGTAGGGTTAATTTTGTAAACTTTTGTTTTTTAAAGAACGAGTCCTGGGTACGAATTTTGTCTTGACTCGTTTTTGGGTCAAACGACCTCCGTTTTCAGTCTAGTCTTTTTCATTCTTCATTATTTGTCCCCTAGAGTAGTTTAGAAGTAAAAATTTCTTTGTAGGGTTAATTTTGAAGATTTTAGGTTTTTGACCCCTTGTTCGGGATTCGTGCTCTCGTTTTTCAGCTTAATTTCATAATTTTTAGGTTTTACTCAATCGTTTTTGTTTGTTATTGTTTAACTTAGCTTTCCACACTCTCAAATCATTTCTCTCATTCAAACTCCAATCTTCCGACTGTATCGATTCTCCAGTCCAGCCTCGTTGGGGATAAACGACCCGGGAACATTCTATACTACTTCCCGGTTTCATTGATTGTGTTTTTGAATTATACCTATTATATATTTTATATTTTATTATATATTATATATTAAAAGGTGTGGTTCAAAAAAAATTATCAATCAGGCACCTCTCGGATCATAGACCAATCTTATTTCGGAAAGTGATCACGGATTATGGGCCTTCCCCTTTTTGGGTTTACCACTCTTGGTTTAGTTTACAGGGCTTCGATCAAATGGTGTCGAAAACTTGGAATAATATTGATCTTGATGATAATAATAAGATGGTTCGATTCAAGAAGAAATTACAAATCCTGAAAAAGGAGATACGTTCATGGGTTAATGATTGCAAAAAGAATCAATCTGGTCGTCTTGTGGATCTCCGTTCCAAGCTGTGTCATATTGACAAAGTTATTGATCAAGGGGGCGTAAATGATGATATTATTCTGACGCGGTTAGATTTATTAAAAAAATTACATGATATTAAGTCTTCCGACGCTCGTGACTATATGCAAAAGGCTAAGATTCAGTGGGCTATTGAGGGCGATGAAAACTCAAAAAAATTTCATGGAATCATTAATCGTAAATGAGCGAATTTGGCTATTAAAGGTGATGATCCCTGTCGTGTCAAAGAAGAATTTCGTTTGCATTTTGCTAATCGGTTTCGAGCCCCGGCTGCCAACAGATGTAAACTTAACTATACCTTCCCTAATCGATTGTCTTCTGATCAGTTGGACATTGTAACACCCCCAAAATCGGGTCACAGCAGAAAGGTAACAATGGGGTGCTACGTCAAAGTACAAAAATCAAGATATAGAAAAC
>BQNB010118783.1:0-20928 GCA_026074375.1 Tanacetum coccineum
TCCTTAACAAAAACTTAATTTAGTTTGTTAAAATCAAACTTGTTTTATGTATGGTAACGATCTCTTGGGACTACGCTTTTGAACTCTGAATGAGATTTATGGAATGGTTGTTTGTTTTAAAACGTCTCTTTGAGTCGTTCTTTATTTCTTGCGACTATTGTACTTTTATTTAACACCCAAATTGTCGGTTCCGCTACGTGTAAATTTGGGGGTGTTATTAAAAACTTGTTTTAGTTTGGTTATATCCAAGTTATGTACTTAATGGTGATGATCTATTGGGACTACGCTTTTGAACTCTGAATGAAAATAATGGAATGGTTGTTTGTTTTAAAACGTCTCTTTGAGTCGTTCTTTATTTCTTGCGACTATTGTACTTTTATTTAACACCCAAATTGTTGGTTCCGCTGCGTGTAAATTTGGGGGTGTTAAATTAAGCTTGTTATAAGCTTCTAGTAATCTGGTTTTAAGTTTTTGTTTAATGAATTTTCATTTTATAAGCTTAATCAAATCTGTCAAGTCTAGAAAGAGTGTTTGGAATAAGCTTGTTTGACCTCAAAAAGTCAAAAGTAACTTGTGTTTTCATTTTGGATAGTTAGATTATCATATTTGTTTAGGTTTTGAGTTAATTTGAAGGATTAGATTTAGCTTAAATTCAGCTCTTTTCTGATGAAATTTTGATTCTAGCCTTTCTAAGAATTTGTTTGTGCTTGCATTGTGTTAAGACATAATCCTTTAGTGTGTCTAGTGTAGAGGAAAGCACTAAGGTAGTCTGCATATTGGTTTTATGCATTAGCCAATTGCATCAGCAGTCTAACAGCAGTTAGTACTGTTGATCTTTAAATTTTTTTTAAGCTAGTAATTGTAGGAATTAGGATCTAAATTTCAGTTAGCCTATAGATTAGATATAGTTTAATTTAGATTAAGTCTTAGTTTTCATTTGCTAGCTTATTTGCCTAGGTTCATTTTAGCTTAAAAAGTCATTAAAAAGCCAAAAAGCCAAAAAACAGTAGTAATTAATTCTAGGTACTTAAATTAGATTTCTAGCTTATAAAGTTTGGTTTAATGTTTTGAATTTATAGTTCATAAGTAGTTTAGCTAGTTTGCAAAAGCTTAAGGTCTGAGTTAGTTTATTGAGTTAGTTAGCTTAATTTGAATTTGAGCTTTTTGAATAATTTTCTGAGTTAGCCTTTTTAATCTTCAATTTTAGTTAGCATTAGGTGTTAGCAGGGATCCTAGCTTGTTAAAACTAGTTTGTAAACATCATAAGCTTCCTAGAATAGTTTTCAGTTTTGAGTTTGAGCTTAATTTGAAGCTTGTGCAAGCTTTTATGTCCAAACAAGCAAAAGTGAGCTCAAATCCTCACTTTCTGTGAACAGACATTCAAAAAGCTCTTAAAAGCTTATTTCTCACTTTCAGCTTATGCTCCTTTTATTAAAAGTGCTTAGAAATGTCTGCTTTATAAGTTTTAGCTTTTAGAATTAAAAAAAAGTGCAAAAAGGGGTGTCTGCCAACCTTGAACCCGTGACCTCAAGCACACAAACCCAACGTGTTAACCAATATGCTACAATAGCTCATCCATTCACTTCTCCTCCCATTTAATTCTTATACTTGTCTTTCTTTTCCTTTTTCATTATAAGCCGTAGCTTATATTAGCTTTTTCCCGGCTTATTTGTTAAGCTGTGAGCTTCTTCTTATTTTTCCTTTGATCTTTATAACTTTTTAGATTTTCCCTGAATTTTTGATAATTTTCCATAAAGTAGATTATTTTTAATCATTTTTCTTAAGTTTTAATTTTCGAAAAAACATAAAAAATAGAAAAAAGTTTTATAAAAATACAAAAAAATAGTTTTTAACATTAGATTAAATACTTTTAGGTTTACATTCAGAAAAATCATTTTCAACACTTTTAGATTTTAATTTTCATTTTTAAGCCTTTATTTTTAATTTTAAAAATAGGATTTTAATTTTAAAAATAGTTAAAAATAGTTTTCTGAGTTTTTAAGTTACTTTAGACTTTTCTAAGTTTAAAAATTATTTTTCTAAACTTTTTGGACTTAATTTGCTATTTTTTAGGATTTAATTAGATTAAAATAGTTTTTAATTCATAATAAATTCAAAAATAATAAGAAAAAATGTTTTTCTTTTTCTTAAAATTTTCTTTTATCCTAATCTAGGTTTAGAAATTTAGTTTGCATTTTTAGGAGTTAATTTTAGTGTAATTGCTTAATTGTCGTGTTTTATTTGTTTCCCGTTAATTGTTTAAGTGATTAATTGCTTTTAATTGTTCAATTTAATTGTTGCTTTTATTTAGTAGTAATAGATACTCAAAAATATCTTTTCTCTCATTCAAATCATAATCCAAGCTAAAGCGAGGTTTCAATTTCACAAGTTGTTGGGGAAACGACCCGGGTGATCATTCTTCCCGGTTAAATATACGTATTATATATTATATATATCTTTTAGAGTGAGCTTTTCTTAAGGGATACTTTAGAAAAGTTCTTAATTGCTCTTTTGGAATATTATTATATATTTTATAGTATATAAAACTACTATCAAGCAGCCGAGGTGTGGCGGCTACGACGACGTGGTAGTAACGAGGTGATGATGGTGACGGGGTGGCAGTGGAGATGACGGAGTGGAGCTAGAGATGGGGAGATGAAGGTGATGGTGGCATGGAGATGGTGGTAGCGCGTGGCGTGGAGCTTTGGTGGCGTGATGGGGGTGGCGGCGGTAGTGGTGTTGCAGCTGCGGGGAGATGGCAGCGAAGGTGATACGGTGGTGGAGATGAAGATGATTCTAAGAGGGTGACGGTGGTAAGGTAATGGCAGCCAACGACTGGTAATGGGTTGGCAGGATCCAGCCAGAATATGGCCGGAAGGATGGGAGGCGCCGGAAATGTTTAGAGAGGGAGAAAAGATGTATATATGTGTGTTGGTGGCTGTGTTATATGAAGAAAAACCCTAATATTTTTGTTTATATAGTGTAAAGTTTTAAAACAAGGTGACAAGTGCCCAAAAGATCAAGGTTAATGTTGTAAATATTTCCACATGGACCTAAAGTGTAATCTTTTGTAAAATAACGGTTCGGGACTCGTTTAGGCTAGTAAACGGTTGATTCAAAACACGAAAATTACGCCGTTGCGTTTAAAATAGTGTTTCCCACGAAAATGAGTATTTACACGACTAGTATTTTATAAATGTTTTTATAAAATATATTTAAAATGTTTATTATTTATTTGGGTATCAAGGGTAAGCGTTTTCCGTAAAAATAAAAACTTTGACTCGAATATTCGTGTTTTTAACAAACGTTTTTGAATAAAATGTAAAATATTTTTTAACTATTTTTATTAAATAAATTGCGATAATTAAATATAATTTGATTATTTTCGCGTCGATACGCGTCGCGTGCGGTTTTCAAAATTTACGAGATATCTTCTCGTTTTAGTTTCAAATAAGTTTGAAAAATAAATTCGTAAATGAGAGATATGTAATAATAAGCATGATTTATTATTTAAATACGTTTCGAGAAATTACCGATTACGCGGTAATCGTTTTTATGTGACCGTAAAAGGTCAAAAAGTCAAAAAGTCAAGTCGAAACCAAAAAGTCAAAGGGTAAAATAGTAATTGAAAGTTGTGAAAATTGCCGGGTGTGACAGTAGCCACCCCTTAAAGGAATCCTGTCTCAGGATTCGATTTGAGTTAACCGATTGTGTGACCAAGAAAAGATTTAAGAGTTAGTAAACCAGTTTTAAACATGACGTTGATATATTCAGCAAAATTCGATGTTTTGACGTTTCTTAATATACAGAAATTTTGGCTAGGTTTGACCAGGACATTTAATCCATCAGAATATGTATTATAGAAAAATATAGTTACAAGTTTTAGGATTGATATAACCGCGTTGTAAAGAAAATCTCTTGATAGTGGAAACGTCAAAGGAGAAAGTGTAGTCGTGTGGGTATGTCTATATAAGGGTTTCAAATGTTTAAAGGCAGAGTCTGGTTTTTGATATATGTAAGGTTCGACGATCAACATCGGACGAGGTTAATGAATGTAAGTATTCAACTTACTTAGGAAGCACGAGGATGTACCATGACTCAACTCACCGTAAGCAAATGATGCGAATAAAGTATAACCGAACGGTTCTAACCGCGACCTAATAAATAGAGGCGCCGTTGAATGAGAAATAATAATAATAACGAAACGTTACACACAACGTTTAATAACGAAATAGACAACCATATATGTTTGTGCTTTAGTTTAGTCAACAAAAATGTGTTTTTACGAACTTAGTAAGTTTATGAAGATGTTACGACGTTCGTACGAAAAGTTACTATTTATAGAAAGTTTCCATTTAGGAAAGTTTTTAGTTCCGGGATGTTAATAGTATCCTCTAAGTTAATCGTTTCCATATTTCCAAAATTGAACTAGTGAAACCTCAGCGTCTAACCAAAATCCTTAGCTTCCAAAAAATATATATAAAAAATTGCTATATTTAGAAATGACCAACGACAATGACTTATCATTTTTAGAAAATTCCAAAACCTTCGTTCTAATATTAAGAAACTCCACGAATATTTTCAAAGACTTTCGGCACTTAATAAACTTTTTGAAACATTTTTAAACGTCCGTTTACCCCTATTTAAAACTCGGACCAGCAACTATGTTTTTTGAAAATCAACCATGGACTTGACCATAAACTTGACCATAAACCTGACCATAACACCGCCATATTTTCCAAACTATCCAAAATTCTGTTACGCCAAAACTAATCAACAAAACCACTATAATACTAGCCTAACCTCATCGCCATCTTTGTTGCAACTCACAAATCTCACATACTCTCAATCAAGAACAAATATATATCTGAAATCATCAAAAATCTTCATTAAAATAATTATTCATTTTAATCATTTGAAAATCATAGCACAAACATATGGAGTCTTGAATCATAAGTAAAAGGATAAGAATACATAGCAATAATAACTATAACAAACAGTGATGGGATGTGGAGAGTGTTGACATTTTGAGAAATAACATCCCTAGAATAAAGGTCAACAAATGGGAGGAGCTCGTGGGAGAGCTTATGCGATAGGCGATGGAATATTGCACGCATTTGTTAGTTAGAGGATGAATCAAATCCGCTAGCTTTAGAGTGCACAAGTCGGTTAGCTCCACAAACAGTTCATGATTGTAAGGATTTATAACGGCAAAAGTAATAACTTAAGAATGAGATAAGGTAGTTCAAGTGAGGCCTTAAGATTATGCTGAGTGGTAAGACACTATTGTGTTTCTAGATCTTTTTAACGGATTTCCGGTGATTATCGGGTTCGAGTTCATACTCATGTCATATCGGTAGTGTTCCCAAATCTTAAGAGTAAGCACTATTTCTCCAAATTCTAGGTCGTGTGTCGTGTAGTTCTTCTCATGAACTTTCAGTTGGTGGTAGCTAGTCCTTAGGTCGGTTTTCGAGTAGACGCTACATCCTCGTAGTTGATCAAAAAGATCGTCTATACTAGGTAACGGGTAACGGTTACCTTGTTAAATTTTTGGTAGTCCTTGTACATCCTGAAGGATTCATCAGAGGTTTTGTCGGTACGAGAATCTCATAATTCACGTGATTCTATCTCACTAAAAGGTAAGTATATTAAAGAAAATCTTCTAGTTCTATTGGTTATAATCCAATTAGAGTGATATGTTCATTACATTCTGGAACCTTACAATCCGTAATTTCCATGACTACATGAAGCATGATTTGGTCTATCGGCTAAGGGTGTAGTGTTTCTATATGCTAAGGTTGAAGAAAAGCTACTTAGTTATGACGCTTACGGATGCGAATACACGTGACTGACACGACTCATGAATACGTACACAAAATATTAATAAAGCACAAGTACAATATAATCTCGTTAACAATGTAGAGGAAGGGAAGAAAATAGAGATGGAAGGTAAGGGTAATTTGACAAAATTTTATGGTGACTACTCCCAGCATAGCATGGTCCTTCCTGAATTATACATAGGTGATCAGGCTATGCATAATTTAGGAACTAACGATAAAATGCTCATTTCGTCAAACTAATGTTATGTTAAAAAAAAATCTTATACGGTATAAACGATATAGTTTATAAGGTAGCAAAATAGTTTGTAGTAATGAAAACAAGGTAGTTTATATAACGATACAAGATATTTTGTAAGATAACAGGAAATGTTTTATGAGGTGATAACAATATAGTTTACGAGAAAGTTACGTGACGGTTTATAATGTAATGGTAACAAATGGTTTACGAGTTGACAACCCAACAATTTATAAAGTGGCAACGTAATGGTTTATAAAGGACACGAAGTAGTTCATAAGACGATGACGACATATTTCATAAATTGACAGCAAAATAGTTATAAATGACAACGAAATAATTAATGAGGTGACACCAAAATAGTTTGTAAGATAACTGCAAAGTAATTTATAATAGGGTAGTAACAGAGTTTATAATTAACCGTAAAATAGGTTATAAGATGGAAACGAGTTAGTTCATTAATTGATAGTCAGATAAGTTATGAGGTAATAGTAGGATAATTATAAAATGTTGACAAAACGGTTTATGGAATGATATCAAAACAATTTATAAGGTGTTAAAATAAACAAGAAGCTATCAGCAAACGATTTATAAACTGATGGTAAAATAGTTTATAACGCGACAACAACTATGTTTATAAGACGACACTAAAATAGTTCATAGGATACCATCCAGTTAGTTTATAACAGTAAGACAGTTTATATAATAATAGTGAAATGGGTTGTAAGACGGTAACAGACTCAAGGAGTAGCTTACATACATTTACTAGAGAATTAAATTGTAATTGACAAAATCGTCCTGACATAAATTGAACAAAGGATTTAGGGAAATCCACACAATACACAAAATTCACAGGAAAGTACTAGTGCAAAATCTTAGAGATTACAGTCTAGGTCTACTTAGGTTTCACTAGATAGGGAAAAATGTATCCTTAAACATCAGCGTTATATTTGACGATGTTAGGGTTCCAACGAGTTTTAACCTCCTAAATACGGTTCGTACGGTTCAGATTTCTAATTTGCCACTACGGCCTCTAAGTTGAATATCGAAACGGGTGTCCTACAATTCCTACTCACATGGCCAACACTCTTGTAGTTATGCACTTCACATTGCATGGTCTAGTGTGGTGCAACTTACGTTTGTTGTAGAAGGGAAATTTTTGCTACATATCCGTCCTTGTAATTTGGTTTAGCAATGTAAGCTCTCACGGCCTTTTGTCATTTATTTTGTTGTTGGCATTCCTTACCACCTTGGTTTCCTAACGTATGACCTAATCCATTTAGTCGCAAGCCATGTGGATTCTTTCCTCATAGACAATATTAGCTTCGATAGCATTAGCAATTCGTTGGGTTACAATACACTCGATCCTCGTGGAACTCATTCCTTGTCTTGTCATCGGTATTTACTTCAAAATCGAATGAAGTAAAGAAAATGAAATAAGTCAGATTTCAAAAGTCAAAAATGAGATGTTATGAGGGGATGGGTTAAAGTTGTTGTGGAAAACTAGAAGGGGGGTTGAATAGTTTACCGCTTTTTAATTTAAGGTTTTAAAGTATTTGTAAAAATTCTAGATTCGACTTTATGTGAATTCAATACTTGCACAATATAAACAATATACCTATCTAAACAATTAATAAGATAGTATGAGAAAGTAATGCAAGACAAGAGATAAGAGTAAGAACAATCAAACCACAACGCGAGGATTGATAGTGGTTCGGCAACGAAGCACCTCTTCGCCCTACTCCACTCCCCGAGCACCTAACTCGAGAGTTTTCTTCACTATATCAACAAGCTCCCTTATGGCGGAGAAAACCGTACACAACGTTGCTTACACCGATTTACGACACAAAGCTAAATGTCGAGTTCTAATCTTAGCTAGAACCAATCTATCACAACACAACTTCACGACTTGTTCACGACTTCATAACTTCACGACTTCTTCACAACTTCAAGACTTCTTCACAACACTACTTATATCACAACTATCTAGCACTACTTGGTAAGATCACCACGATCTAACTATACTTACAAAGATCGCCAAGATCTAGCAACTACACAACTTTACAAGATTTACAAAAGATTTACAAGTCATGATACGAATGCAATAAGATTGCACCAACACACAAAGGTGTAATACTTCTTCACTTGATGATGGAAGTATTCTTCTCTTTCACTTGAGGAATTAAGCTTAGATCACTTGGAAATAAAGCTTTATGATTAAATGATCAAAGGATTTTAGAGAGAATACGTGGGCTGTTTTGGGCAGAAATAATGAGTGCAAAAGGTAAGAAAATAGTGGAGAAAAGTCCAGTATTTATAGGACAAACTAGGGGAGCGTCTACCTAGGGGCGGTCCCCTTAAATAGGTGGGCGATCTCCTTAAAATTAAGGGGGCCGCCCGTGTATTTAAGGGGGCCGCCCTATACTAGGGCCTCCCCAGTTTGTCGTTTTGTATGGGGAATTTTCTGGAACTTTTATAGCCGTTTTAGGTCCAAAAATTTGAATTTCAAAATGTTTATTTTGAATAAAACATTTCTTTTAATTGAAGAAAATGTTTTGTAATGTTTATAAAAATGTTTACAACATTTTATAAAAGTTTGAGGTTGAATAAAAATTTCCTTTGATCATAAAATGCATTAAGCATTTATTTATTCATACCTTTAAGTGATATAATTATCGAAATGAAAATTTACTACTAATTACTTGTTTACGTTTAATTTTACATTGAACGTTTTTATATTTTGTGATTATCAAAACGTAAAGACGTGAAAAATATTAATAATGTTTTTAGGCATTATATTTTGTCAACAATCTGTCCATTTTTTATGATTACAAAATTTAAACTCATTAAATATAAAATTATTTTTAAACAAGTATTTATTGAGTTTCATGTCATTTCTCCTCCTTTTTGTAGAATCAAAAAGACATCGTCGAGAATTGCTAGTTAGATCGACGGAATAATTGCTCCCCCTTGATGTGTGCTCCCCCTCGTTCGAGGGCACCAAGGAATCGAGCTATGGTTTCTTGGCTACAAAAACGAGTTAGAACAATACAAATATTTCTAACATGTAGCAAGAAGGAAGGAAAAATATGACAAGTGCAAGCAAACATCAAAGCAAAAGATACTTCATTCATTTAGGACAATGTGTGTGAACAACACACAAGCATACATAAAAAGAAAAACAAATATGCTTTAGAAGCATATTAATACATAAAAAAAGAAATCCTAAATAGCCATAGAAGGATTTTTGACTTGCTTGCGACACAAAAGGGTTTTATGATTATTCGTAGGCATATTACGAGATTAGTTGGTTGTTGATGGAGAGTTTGGAGCGGAGGCGGTTATGGAAGGGTAATCTCTTGATCTATAGGTAGTGGGATGTGGTCGAGTGAGGAGGAATTCAATCCAATTGATATCCTCACTTAAAGCAAGGAATTGTTTTTGGGTGAAGATGCAACAAGGGCAATACCCAACATGGGTTTCAACTTGGTTAATGTTGAGGGTGTGTGGTAGGTTTAGAGAGTAAGGTGATGAGGGAATGTTGTTTTGTTGTTGAGAGAGATGCATAGCTAAGAGGTTTGATAGGTCTTGTAGTTGATTAATGTCATCAACTAGGCTTTCTCTACTTGGAGATAGAGGTGGTGTGTGTTGAGTTTGGTTGTCACTTTGAGGTGGAGCTTGAGTGTGAGTAACATGTGAATTGATGGGTGAGATGGGAAATGGAGGATGTGAGACAACTTGTGGTGATGTGGGAGTGTCCTTAATGTAAGGATTTGGTAATGCTTGATTGGGGTGATTGTTTTCTTAAGATGGTTCATGGTGAGGAGTGAGTGGTTTTGGCATTGGTGTAGGTGAACTTACATTAAGATTATTGGATGTGTTACAAGAGTTTAGTTTCTTCCTCCAAATGGGTTTCACACTCATTTTAGCTACCCTTGATGGTTTGGATGTGGGTTTGTTAGGAGATGTCACCGGTGAGGATGATTGTGATGATGATGGTTGAGAATGTATTTATAGTGGAGGAAAGTTTTAAATTAGGAGATATGAACATTTAAAAGATCAAATTCAGAATGTTTGTTATTAGGGAAAACTGTAGCTAAGTCTAGAGGGTTATAGTCAAAGAGGATGAAATTACTATTGTACACGTTACATCTAGCCGTCCTCTTAATTAGGGGTCGTCCCCTTAATTGATAAGGGGAACACCTTTATGAATTAAGGGGGCCGCCTACAATTTCCCAGCTTTCCCAAAAATTATTTTTTCTTAAAATTTTGTGTGAGGGTTTATGTTTTGGTGGTTAATTTGCTGCAAGTTCATCCTTTTATGGCAATTAAGATTTTTCAGCACATAACAATTAAGCATTCAACATTCTACATATATATGACAAGTTGTAGGATAAAACCATTTCACATATTTTGGAATCTATTCATATATGATATTGAAGAACAAAGAGTGAATATCATAGTAACTATGTATAATGCACAAGATTTTCTTGACAAGAGGGTTAAGTTAAAATGAAACCAAACTTTAGTGCAAATACTAGTGTGTGCCTAAGTGCGACAAATGTGGAGTAGCGATTATTTCGACACTAAGTGTCACACCCCCAGACGGGACCTAGACGGAATACGTGTCCGAGGGCGTGACGTCATAACAATACTAGTGTGTGCCTAAGTGCGACAAATGTGGAGTAGCGATTATTTCGACACTAAGTGTCACACCCCCAGACGGGACCTAGACGGAATACGTGTCGAGGGCGTGACGTCGTAACACATCGAAAACAAGCAATAAAGAACGACCACTAATCATGGACGTTTGAAAAAGTGTACTCGTTGCATAAAAGAAAATTTAATTAAGTTTTACAACCGATCATATGAGAGTTAAATGTAGCGGAAGCATAATAAAGTTTGACAATGACAACGAGTATATAAATAGATAAGTCTTGAAATTGGCGAAGTCACATAGCACATAGACTCCATTTAGCATCAAGAATCAAACCAAGCTAAGCACCTGAGAAAACATGTATAAAACGTCAACATAATGTTGGTAAATTCATAGGTTTAAGTTAGTACAAGAGTGGACCACAAGATTTCAAAACGTATGCGACTACTATAACAGATACAACATCATATAAAAAGTATTTACTGTTACGCTAAGCTCATGACACCAATGCTAATAACAACAGGGCATATCATGCCACATAGTATTCATGCCCTTAACTAGTGTCCCAAACCAGAGACCACCACAACGTACAATCGACATGACATATATCCGTTTGTTCTTCGTTAAGTGGAACCAAAGCAGATAGGGATAATTAGTCCCAATAGATCTATTTACTCATTCGCACTCACTTAACCAATCCAATTGTCCATAGGTGACTAACGGTTCATGATAGTTCGGGCAATAGTGGTTTGTAAGCAACTTAGGCAACACATAAACATGTAAAACTCACGTTAAGAACTTGTGTCCAATTTTAAAAGCAAACAATGTTTCTCACCCTAAAGTATAAAGCATTTGTAAATCAGTAAAAACGTGGGGCTATGAACTCACCTTAAGCAAGTGGTGAATCGATAATCAACGAGGAAGAAATAAACCCGAAAGGTCCTACACGCGACCTAAATAAATGACGCATCTTAGGTAAACGAAAGATAACCGAAACATGTACGACACGCTTTCAAGAGAAAAGACATCCATATCTGTTTGTGCTTTAGTTTGTTTAATAAAGTATGACTAAATAAAATTATAGAGCTTTTCGTCAAGTCTTGGCGTTTATAAAAAAATTACTACTTTTAGAAAGTTTCTATTTTAGGGAAGTTTTTAGTTTCAAGACGTTAATTCTGTCCCTTATATTTGTTAAGTTTCCATATTTCAAAATACGCTAACTAACCATAATCGCTTAACTTCCAAGTCCGATCCGCTAAGTTTTACCAAACTTACTATTTTTAGTAACTTTATCGTTTTTCCTAAAATATGTTAATGACGTCTTCAAATGATGCTAATCTATATATATGTGTTACTATATGTTTCGCTAGAGTTTAGAAAGTCCAAAAATATCTGAATGCATCCGAAAACCCCTTTTACTATTCACATCAGCACGCTATTCATTTGTTTTGCCAAAAAATATTTCAAGTTTTATTTGGCTATAACTTGGCCGTTTTAAGTCCGATTTTAAAGTGCGATATGTGAAAAACTATCTATTCGAAACAAGCTCTTCAAAAACTACTTTTACGCCTAATGAAAACATTTTTAGGTCGCTCAAAACCTCAAAACAATTTCGGGACAGCAAGCACTTTTTGTCAAAAACGCAACCAAAATCCACCCAAACTTCACAATAGTGCCTATTCTAGCCTAATCTCCGTTCACAACTAATCCACAACATAACTACACATAAATATAACCTAATCCATTCACTTCTATTGTTACAACACACTTTTCAACTCATCTCACCAAACTTATAAAACAACAAACATAATACTTCTATTTTTATAAAAGTTGTCAAGATATTTTGTCATTTCTTTTTAGAAAAGTAACACAAACACATGGACTCTTAAACTTGAACAATATTCATAAGAATAAAAGAAATGAAACAAGAGATGACCAAGAAATACTTACAAGAATGAAGAAACAAGTAGAGAATCACAAGATCTATTCCCAAAATGACTAGATCTATAAAACCCACTTATAAAATTAGAAACCCTAATTTTATAATCTTAAGAAACCCTTGAAAATCAATCAACCAATACTTGGATCTACCTTAGAAACCCTTGGAAATGAACTTAGAACACTTGGATCTTGAAAAGAATCAAAGAAAATGGGAACCCTATAAAGGGTGGTTTGGCCGTGGGTTTCAAGAGAAGAGGGAGAGCAAAAGAGAAAAAGAAAGCTAAAAATACAAGTGTGTGTGTTATGAATGAAATAATGGAAGCAACAAAATTTATATAACACAAGTTTACTTCACACACTAAAAGTGTGTGTGTGTGTGTGTGTGTGTGCCGTAGACAAGAGACAAGGAGGGGAAGGGGGACCAATTTGATCCTCCAATCAAATTCAAGTTGGCACAAAACATGTGATTAAGGCTTGTTTTTATTTGATTTGAATTCAAACTTGTTCACCAAGGGTGCATGTGATGTTGGTTTGGAAGCATGCATGCATGGGGAGGGGACCAAAGTGAATTTTATTCATTTTATTTGGCTAGTGCTTCCCATTTGATTTAATTTCCATGTCTTACATGCAAAAGCTCATGTTATAAGTAAACCACGATTTACGCAATTAACGAAACGAATAACGGTATCACCGAAAATTGTGAAATTTTATATATTTCCATAAAATGTAAAAACGCAGTTATTACTAAAATACTACAACGTTAGGTATCCCGGTTCGCTCCCGGAGATGATTCTCAGATAAGAGCGGGAATACTTCCTGGTTATACGTAAATATTAAACGAAACCTTGAAATTTCAAGTTACTAAACAGAAACGGCTAATTTATTGAACGGAAATTCTTCGGGTGTCACATCCTTTCCCCGTTAATGAAGCTTTGTACTCAAAGCTTAAGACGTAGCATGAGACGCGGATTCATGGTTAGCGAAGAGATGAGGGTACTTTTTTTGTATTTGGTCTTCGCGCTCCCAAGTATACTCAGTACCTCTTCTTGAATTCCAACAGACCTTCACGATTGGAATGCGACTTTGCTTCAAACATTTAACTTCGCGGTCCATAATTTCAACCGGTTCTTCAATGAAATTGAGCTTGTCGTCGACGTGGATTTCGTCCAACGAAATAGCGAGCGGTTCGTCGGATAAGCACTTCTTAAGGTTTGAGATGTGAAAGGTACTATGAACACGACTTAGTTTCTCGTGTAACTCAAGTTGATATGCAACCGTTCTAACTTTGGCGAGAATCTTAAAAGGTCCAATATAACGAGGGTTCAGCTTTCCCCGTTTACTGAAACGTATCACTCCTTTCCAGGGTGATACTTTCAGCATAACCTTATCCCCAACTTGAAACTCCAATGGCTTACGTCTCTTATTAGTGTAGAAGGGGAGGGGGGGGGGGAGGGGGGGGGGGGTGGGGTGGGGAGGTAGGGAGGGGGGGTGGGGGGGGGGGGGGGGGGGGGGGGGGGGGGGGGGGGGGTGGGGAGTCCTTTGTAGATCACTTGAAGCTTATAGACGATGCTTGATTTGGATGATCTTCTCTTTTGCTTCACGAACAATTTCTAGGCCAGTAAGCTGAGTGGTATGCGTGTGTAGCACTAGTCAAATTTATATATATATTTATATATATATATATATATATTATATATATATATATTATATATAATATATATTATATATTATATTTATTTATATTTTAGATTAATTACCTGTGATAATCTTTCCAATATTACTTCTCAAACAAAGAAATAAGGTAAAATCTCACTTAAGAAAACACAATACGTATATTTTTAACCGGGAAGTATTTTCTTCTCGGGTCGTATCCCAACGAAGTCGTGAATTGAAATTCGGGAATAATTCGGATTCGAGTCAAGAATGGATAAAGGATTTTTGAATTTTGAATTACACTACGAATATAATAGCTCAATTAAACTATAAAAACGATTAAAGAATTAAAAACGGTTAACTAATACGAAAAATTAACAAACGTGAATTAAAAATGCGAGCTAAAACTAGAATTTAAAATCTAAAGCACTAATACTAACAAACTTTATACCTAAAAATCACAAAATTAAAAAGAAAATTTTAGGAAAAAGAATTAGAATTTTTTAGCTATTTTTGTATTTTCTATGAATTTTTAAAGAAAAATGAATTAAACTAAAAATACACTTTTTCTAAAAATTAACACTAAAAATCTATTTCTATTTTTCAAAAATACTAGAATGAAAAAGAAAATTATTACAAAAAGAATTAGATTTTTCCAACTATTTTTCTATTTTCTATGAATTTCTTAAGAAAAAGAAATTACCTAAAACCTATTTTAATTTCTAGAAAATACAAATTTAACTGGAAAAATAAAGAAAAATGATTTTTAACTACTAAAAATGTGCAGAAATTTACTGGTATGAAAATGCCCAATTTTTACTAAGCAATTGAACCCTAATTTTGCTAATTAAAATCTAAACCCTAATTTTATTAAACTAATTTTAAAAAATATTAATCCTATTTTATTAAACTAAAAGAACAGGGTAGAAAATGCAAAGAATGAAAGTAAAGGGTAGGCGGGGTAAGAAACTAAAATTTACACTCTAGTTAAAACAGAACACCCTTAACTATTGAACAAGTACCAATTAAACCCTACGACTTGAGTAATTTTGAGCTTATTGCAAAAGTGAAAATAAGCAAAAACTTAAAACAGCAAAGTTAAAACTGAGCTTATCTACTACAACTTTAACAAAAGCACTTTGAACTTTTATCAACTAGATAAGCTAAAAATTTAGCTTTTTATACTGAGTAACAGAAACTATGGTTTTCCTTTAAAATTCTAACTTTTCTAATCTTTGGCTTATTCCTAGCTTAATTCTCAATGAAAATAAAATCCAAAAGATACTATATGAAGCTTAAGATGTGTACTAAGGATAGCTAAAAAGAAATAAGCTAAAAGTATACTAGATTAACAAGGAATTTGCTATTAAAAAGTAAAGGTTCAGGTTTGATTACTGAAATTAAGCAATTGCTAATAAGCTAACTAACTCAAATTCAAATCCTAGAAACTAAAATTTTAGAAATAAGCTATTCTATGATTATAGAATAAACCTAGATAAAAGGATTTTGAAAATGATAACTAGAAAATAGAAATCAAAAGAAATAAGCAAGAAATCTAAGCTGCTGCTTATACCACTTTTGCAAGAAAAATTTAAGCTAGTCTAAAGCTTAAAAAGGAAAGTTAAGAGATTATCTATAAAGAGCTAATGGAGTACTACTAATTTTCTTAAAGCTAAGTTCTATCTACTTACTTTCAAGTGTTAAGGATAACTAGAAAAGTGGTGAGCATCAGCAGTAGTAACTAAGTTACTACTGCTTATACTGATGTAGTTGGCAATTACTTAAGTGCAGGCCAAAATTCTAAGGTTAAAACTCATAAACCTACTCACTAAATGTTACTAAATCTACACTAACCAAGTTTGAACTCTAAAATGCTATAAATCACTAAAATCTAAAACTACTTTGCATTTAAAACTGTCCTGGTGCTAGTAAACTAATTTTAAACCATAGAATCTTTAAAAATGCATCTTAACTTCTGAAACCTTTGGAAATCTTGTCTTTTATAAGAAACTCAACTAAAGAAAAAGATTAGACTATTGGTAATTGACTTTTAAAGTCAAAATAGTGTAATGCCAAACACTCCTTTCACTTTTTGATCATTTCCTAACAGCTTTTAAAATCTATTTTCAAACTAAATGACTAAAAACCTTTTATCTACTCTATCTATAACTAGTCTAATTGAGCTATTTAAGCTATAAAATTCCTAGCTTATGTTTCAAAAATAAGCACTTTCTCAGCTAGCTTAACCCTCCTAAATGACAGAATTCTAGGAAATGACAACTTAATGGATTCTAACTACAACAGCTTAAAGCATTTAAATCTCTAAGCTAACTAAACAAAATTAAGCAGGTTTAAGCACTAAAAGTAAACACAATAAGCTAATGAATTAAGCTATATGAATGCTGGAATCAAAATTATAAAGCTAAACCTTTTATTTTGTAGTCTCTGAACTCTAGGTCACTCTTGTTGAGTGAGTGACCTTTAAACACAATCCTAATGGCTACCTTAGCCTCTAAAACCTGAGCTTAAGCTCAATAAGCTGAAATGAGCTTATTACTCCTCATTGCTTCCAAATTTGAATCAAACTGAATTTAAATGGACATTATTGAACTAAAGTAGACAAATTCAGTATTTAGAAAGCTTTTAACAATATTTGAACAATTTGTGAACTAGAGAAAACAGAATAAGCTATATTGAGCTTATTTCAAGCTTATTAGCTAAAACTAGCTTATTTCATGAAAACTTGAACACAAACACAACTGAATTAGTTTTATTACTCTTAAAAGAAGAATAGTACAAGATAAGGAACAAAGAGTACAACTGAATTGAAAGTTTAAAAAGCTTAATTCGCAAAGATGAACAGTACAAGTAAATTGAAAAGAGAAAATTACAAAGAAAATTGAACTAACTCTCTAACTATCTCACTCTATATTTGAATTACAAGCTCTTATTTATAGGAAAAAGATGAAGAGAAGATAAGAACTTGCATCCTTCCAAGCCGTTGGATCTTTTCTATTTGAATCTTGATCGTTGGATGTAATTTGTGAGGTGTTCGCACCAATGGGAGGCTGCCACGTCATAAAAATGACGTGAAGATGGTAAATACGAGGTGGGGTGGAGTTGGAAGAGACGGGAGAAGGATTTAGGGAAGTTGGGTTTGTTCGAGTTTTGGCGGGAAAAACGGGTATAGGCGGTTAGAGAGAAAAAGTTAACCCGCTTCTTGTTTGAAAGTTTGGCATGATTGCATAACTAGTCCTTGTGTTTCTTTTTTCAAAGTGTAGTGTAAAATGAGTTTAAGGATTGACATTTCTGGCCCTTGTAGTTTTGTAAACAAGAAATGGATTTTGATTTTGGGCTCATAAATGGGCTTTTGTGATCCGAATGGTGTAGAAGGGCCCAAAAGGGTATTTTAGTCTTTTTGCATCCTCTTCAAAGGGTATAATGGTCATTTCACTTCAAACTTTGACTTGACTTTTCATCATTTTGACCTCCTTTGACTTAATTTGACTTTTTCCTTGTGTCGGGCTGATCCGGCTTTGATATCTTTCCTCATGTCTTTACTTGATCACTTGTCTTTTCCGTTTCTTGTCGGTTTTTGCTCGTTTTTGCTCTTTTTGACTTTGATATCCTTTCCTGCACATTGAGACACAAAAGCACACATATTTCCATCTTTTGGCATATTTTTTTGGCTTTTATTGGCGAAATCCTGGGCATTTAATATATACAATTTAACATTTATCAAAATTCCCCAAACTAAAGGATTGCCGTGTCCTCACGCAATTTTATCAATCGAACACTTTGTAAACTAACAAGTTTCCAAGATGCCCTTGTTTTCACCTTTTATGAATCACCTTTTTAAACATCTTAAGCTTTCTCAACATTTTATCTCATGGAAACACATTAATGGCAATCATTGCAATTTTGCAACTTTTAGGCTCATTGAAATAGGCTACTCCCGTTAAATTAGAGCACAAAAGTAGGAAAATTAGTCTTCCCTGAAGCAGAAAAGAGGAAAATTCATCTTCCCTGACTTTTCACTAGACTAAATATAAGTCCAAATGGTTAAGCTCTTATACTTACAACTTGTGAACTTTTCACTCCCAAGAATAAATTAATGATTAAGATGTGTGCACTCTTTTCAACTCAACCATAGATCAATTTATCTTTATAGTTGAAATCCATCTAAGCTTTACACTTAAGCCTTGTGAGCTTAAATGTTAATAACATAGATAAACCTAGACTCAAAGCTAAAAGAAATTGGGAAACAAAACTTATAACTTGATTTTAGAAAATGAAATTTTTTAACCATTCTTTTATTTTCAATATACTATAAATTAATTTTTTTTAATAGGAATGTTGTTCTTAGTTCGAACCCCTACTTAGGCCTTTCTCCCAAATAGGATATCGCATCAACAACCGGTGTTCTTAGTTCGAACCCCCACTCCGCTGCTAACGTTTGTGGGTTATCGTGACAACACCTTTTTCCTACAAAGCCTAGAATCCAAAGTCCCTTAGTTGCAATCACCACCTAGGCCGCGCTCCCTAGCGATGAATGCCTACGAACCTTGATTCCACGTACATAGTTTTAATCCTTAGTTGCGACCCCATCCGAGTCTCACTCTCAACATGGATACGCCAACGATTAAAACTATATATAGCTTTTTATTTATTCTATTTTTAGCGAATGCTTCATTGGCATAAAAAAAATGCTTTTGCATTAGAAATGCTTTATTCGGCATTCATTTTATAATTATATTTTTTTATGAATGGAAAATTTTTTCACTTTAGAAAAATCAACAATTATAAAATTTGAAACCAAAAATCTTACTACATATTAAAGAATTATTTTTTCAAAATTAAGACTTTTTCTAAGACATTTGGTTGTCTTAGTTAAAGTACAAAGAGCACGTATGATTAGGTGTGTTAAAAAAAGCTTGTGGTAGTAAAAAATCACAAATCATCAGATAAGCATTAGGGTTTTCCAATAAACCATGCTTAACAAATACACTTATATTTAAACTACATCCATTTCTTGTTCTTCACATTATTTAAAATCCACTGCAATAGGACTTGTAAAGCTTAGCCCCACAAAAGGATGTTAAAGAACTAGCCTAGTGCATTTTACCCGTCAAGCGACAAAATTAACTTCCTATTCTCACCGAACGGATTACCAGAAATGGTGGTTTTTTCTTACTTTCCCTTTTTGTTTCTTCCCCAAACTCAGCTTCTTTTGAGGCTTCTCTTTAAGCAAAAATTAAGTGAAAAATTTCACTATTTTCCACAAAAAGAGATAATTTCAAAAAGGTTCAAACAAGGTTGGGTGAAATGCAAGTCAATATCGAAGATATCCTTCCCCAAACTAAAATGAAACTTTGTCCTCAAAGTTTTAAAAAAATAGGGGTCAAAAGGAATCTAAACAAAAATTCTAAGGTCATGCCAAAAGAATAGATGTTAGTTCGATAAAGACAAGGATATGAGATTTCCCACTTTATGAAGAGAAGATTGGAGACCATTAATGAAAATTGTGGGCATTGCTTTGTTCTTCCACAATCTTGAACCATGAATCCTCCAAAATCTGGAAAACCTAGACAAACAAACACAAACAACCAACAAGAACGAAAGAGAACAAGCCTCCTCTCATCATTTTCATTGTTAGCTCATAAACGACTTAAAACGGCAACGACTTAGTTTTTGTTAACCAAGTACAAGCTATACTTGACCCCGAATTGATTTGTCCTTAGGGAAGCAAAGAAAAATAGAAAGAAAATAAAAAGGATAAGCATTGGGTGCCTCCCACGAAGCGCTTGTTTATTAAAGAGTCCCCTAGCTTGACTCATTTCTCCAAACTAGGTTATCATGGTGGATAATAGTAGGGATGAAGAAATTCCAAGAGGTGGAAACCTCCCCAAACTAGGTATGAAAGATATACCGTAGCATTTTTGATCCCGGGTTCAAAAAACTTTTTAGAAAAGAATTTCAAAAGATAAAATGTGAACTCGGACAATGCTTTGGTATCATGAAAGTCTATTAAGGGTGGGTCAAAAATCTTAAGTGTTAAAGAACTCTTCCTCGTAAGCACATTATAAAAAAATACCCGGATCAAAAACTAAGACCTTAGGGTTCAAAATATCATTCTTAAGCTCAACTTGAAAGTTTTCAAGGTCAAAGTCTAACATCATTTCAGAAGAACGGGTGGGTAGGGTGGGTAAAACATTTGGCTTATGATCTCATAATAAACCAAATCATTTCCTTCAACATAACTTGAACCACCGGGTTTAAATTCATCACTTAAGCTCTTAAAAACACTTGAACTTGATTTGTCAAAATCTTTGGTTTTATCACTATCAGAATCCATTTTCTTAAAATCGTCTCCATACAAAATTCTTTTCCACTCCTCATTGTTAGAATCCATCTCAAAGAGATCATCATCATTATCAAAATCATCTTTTGGTAGAGACTCCAAATTAAGTTCTTTTGGTGAAAATGACATGTCATCTAAAACAAACTCTTTTGACATATCGGAAGTATTTTCATTAATGAACTCCTCAACTTTGGACTCAGTGGGATCACTAGTAGGGTCACCGTAAAGCAAGAACTCGATA
>BQNB010118784.1:0-20928 GCA_026074375.1 Tanacetum coccineum
AAAAATAAATTATATAAATAAAATGCAACACATTTTTTTTAAAATCATCTTTTGATTTCTTTTATGAAAACCATAATTAAAATAAGTTTATAAAAATTTAATTTAAATTTATTTTTACACTTAAAATTATTTGCATTATTAACTAAGGTAATTCTATTGTTTTAAAATGATTGGTATAAGGTTATGAGAGAAAGTTTCCTTGGGTAAAAATTAGTTTTGGTACAAAGTTTCTTAATCTTTTAATTAATGGGTAATGGTACGTGGTATTATTCATTGGGCGTTTCGAGCATCGTTGATGCGTTTGTTAGGTCTGAGGTTCGTTCGTTATGTCAATGTTTACATTTGATTATTTTTTTTTCTTTTGGGTGTGATTTTTGGGTCCATACCAATTGGTGCATGTGAAGTTTGAAATTTCCTCATGGCATGGTGCTAGAGTTGGTGTTAGGACGTATCTTCTGGGTGGTGCGATTCATGGTAGCGAAGCGAATGCAATTATTCACGATCCTAAGTTAGAATTAGAGAGTTCTCGTTTTACTTTTGATTTAGTTACCTCTCTAGTTAGTGAGCTGTATTGATGTAGTCGTAGGAGAGAATTGGTTGTTGATACATAAGGCTGAGATGGTATGCCACGAGAAGGTAGTTAAAATGCCTTGGTAATTTGGAGAGTGCTTAAGGTTCATGGAGAAAACGAACTAAAGAGGATACGAGGTCTCGTAGGAGTACCAAGGAAGATGAGTTGAGATTATGTGATATGTTTGTAGTATGTGAGCCCTCTAAAGTGTTCCTAAAGAATTAGTAGGTTTTACCCCTCGTCGTAGAATAGGATGTCGTATGGAATTAGTACAAGGAGCGACGCCGATTTGCGAAGGCTCGTGTCGTTTGACGTCTTTAGAAAGGCAAGAGGGGTGGAATGATTGCAGGAGTTGCAAGGTGAGGGTTGGTTCGAATGGTAACTTATGGTGGGAAGCATCTGTATTGCTTGGTAGGAAGAAAGGTGGGTAGTTTGGAATGTGCATATATTATCTCGATAAGAGTGAGATAGAAAATTCATATGTGATGTCACCAATGGAGGATGCACGGGGATGACGTAGACAAGACTGTATTTAGGATGCGTAATGGACACGTTGAAGTTTACGGCTATGCCTTTTGGGTTAACCAATTCACCAGCGGTTTTCATGGAGTTAATGAGCCGGGTGTGCATGGCCGTATATAGACAAGCTAGCTAACGTATATGTACAGACGATATTTTAAACTGACCCGAAGTCTAAGGAGGAGTACGAGTCACACGTGAAGATGATCGTAGAGTCACTGAAGGACGAGAAGATATACGTGAAGTTTCCCAACAACGTGGCAGTTCCAAACCCCTCGGTGCAAGCGGAAGCTATCTAGATGTGGAAGGAATCAAATGGGTAATGAGCTAATCTTGGCATTGCCGGAAGGAGCAGACGATTTCGTAGTATATTATGACGCGCGAAGCAAGGATTTGGAAGCATGCTTGGAAAAAAAGGGAGAAGGTGATTGCTTGTACGTCGTGACAACTGAAGGTTCTTATGAAGGATTGCATGACTAACGTGGTAGGGGGTTTTTTTTTTTTTTAAACCCCCTTATTTATGCTGAGGCATTAAGTGAACGAGACATGAGTTGATTCTATACGGATATGATTGTCTCCACACACTTTCAATCAGAAGAATTGAACATGAGGCTAGAGATGTTGGATGATGTTATTTAGTGAGTTTAATTTGAGGCAAGTACCATCTGGGAAAAGGCAAATGTAAGATGTTGTACTGTGGAGTGAGAATGAGTGAAGCCAGAATGAGTTCGAGATAGAATGCTACGACGATCCGATCTAGGTTACGAGTGAGATTGTTGGTGGTATAAGATGAGATGTCCTAAGCAAAAGAACTCGTCAACCATAAAGATGTTGTGTGGCTTGGACCAACGAGTGTGAAAAGAGATGGAGAGTGGTTCATATTGGTTAGACAAGGTTCGGACCTCCATTTGGAGAGATGTAAGGACCTTGGCTATTGAAGAGGAGTATACGACAAAGTATTCTATCCATCATGGAGCGGATACGATGTTGTGTGGTTTTTTGGGTTAAATTACTCGATGGTTGAGTATCAGGGTTCTTCAGGATTGTTGCTATAACCTGAGTTACCCAAGTAGAAGTGGGAAAGGATAACTAAGGATATTGTTGTCAAGTTACTAAGTGTGAGTAGTGGATACGATGCGATTTGGGTGTAGTTAATGGACTGACTAAGTCACCCCATTCCTAGATATGCTTAGAATCATGTTTATGGTAGATTTTAGAGGTATATTGGAATATCACTTCTTGAGATGTGCTCATTTCCCTAAGGTGGGGATTTTCATTCGAGTATGGATGTGCTTCATTTGAAGCATGGTATGGAAAGATTGTAGCGTTAAGTTTTATGGCCGTAACTGGAGAGAGTGAGTTGAATGGATCGAATTTGGTACAAGAAACAACCAACAAGATAGTAGTAATACAGGAAAGGCTCGAGGCAGCCAAATTGTCATAAGAGTTAGCTTGGTAGTAGTGGGAAACTTTTGAATTAATGCTGGTAGGTTATGGGTGGTTGAAGGTCTCACCTTGGAGAGGTGTAGTACGTTTGGAAAGAAAGACAAGTTAGAACCGAGTTATGTAGGACCATTTGAGATCCTTGGATGGATTGGGCCTATAGTTCGGTTGAGAAATTCTGTCTTATGAGCTAAGTATCAAAAAATTGGATTGTGAGGTGATAAAGGTTTGGAGCTAAACCTATATTTGCGTGGATTTCTTTGATACGTTGTGCACGTTTTAACATATTATATCTTAATTTCAAGACAGTTCTTGTTGATGAGTGCTGTGGTTAAGATATAAAACGTTATTACAACTACTTAAGGGTTTTGATGAGTTTTCTCGATGACGAGCGAGGTTCATGTAGTGGGATGCTTCTTTTCGTTTAGGGTTGTTGTGTTGCTAATTGTACCCTTGTGGGGGTAAGCAAAGTCATTAGCAGTTAGATTCGGATTGTGGAAGTTAGTCGAGATTAAGGTTGACAAGACTCTTAGTTTTGTCAAGAAACTTGTAGGAATTGTGGACTGAGAGGTCATGAGTAAAAGCGTAGTATGATAGCATTAATGAAAGTTCGTTGGGATTCGAAGCATGGTCCTGAGCTTACTTAGGAACGCAAGGATCAAATGAGGTCTAAGTGTCCTCAGTTGTTTGTCGATAGTGCTAATGCCTCAAGTAGTTAAATCTCGGGACGAGATTTTTTCAAGGTGGGGATACCGTGACAACCGTGGCTTGAGCAGGTTGGTCAAACCGAAGTGTTGACCTAAATATCTGTTCTATATGTAAGTGTTATGTGTTATATGTGTTTATATGTGTTTGTGTGGGATATGTGAGATTGGATAATCAATCCATTGAGCGTGATCGTCTCATTAGGATTGGATTTGTGTTGGACTTTTGGTGACTAGGAAATGATTTGGTGAATTGGATGCGGTTTCGCTGTTAATTTGTGTAAGTATTTATAATTACATATTTATGTGTTAGTAATATTAGGATGAGATTAGTTTCTAGTAGTTAGAATAAGGAAGAAATGAAATTTCTATTTTTAGAATGTTAGGTTTAACAAAAATGAAAAGTTAATTATTTTTAAAGGTCTAGTAAATTGGTTACGCAAAAGTATGCTCCAAATAGCTTAGGTTTTTATAAAAACTTAGGTAAAGCTATTAAATAAGTTAATTAATGAATAAATAAAATAAAAAATAATATATATATATATATATATATATATATATATATATAGATATATATTTTTATATAATTTATTTATCATATATATATATATATATATATATATATATATATATATTATTTTTTATTTATTTATTCATTAATTACTTATTTATTTGCTTTACCTTAAGTTTTTATAAAAACCTAAGCTTATTTGAGCATACCTTTTTGAGTAAACGCAATTTACTAGACCTTTAAAATTTAATTAATTTTCACTTTTGTTAACCTAAACATTCTAAAAATAGGAAATTTCATTCTTCACTTATTTAACGATAGAAACTAATCTCATTCCTAATATTTCTAACAATTAATATGTATATGTTAATTACTTACACAATTAACGCGAACCGCTTCATCACCAAAATCATTTCTAGTCACCAAAAGTCCAACTACAAATCCAATCCCAATGAGTACGATCACGCTCAAGGATTGATTATCAATCTCACATTTCCCACCACAAAAATATAAACACGTAATAACACATATAACACATAACCCATTTACATATAGAACAGATATTTAGGTCAACATTACGGTTTGACCAACCTGCTCAAGCCACGGTTGTCACTGTATCCCCACCTTGATAAAATCTCGTCCCGAGATTTAACTACTAGAGGCATTAGCACTATCGTCAAAACAAACTGTGTAATTAGACTCTTTGATCCTTGCGTTCCCTAGTAAGCTCAGGACCACGCTTCGAATACCAAGAATTTCACTAATGATACATATAGCTTTTATTATGCCTCTCAGTCCACAATTCATACTATGTTCCTTGACAAAACTAAGAGTCTTGTCAACCCTAATCTCGACTAACTTCCAATATTGAATTTTCCCCCATCTGCTAATGAATTTGCTTACCCCCACAGGGTGCAAATTAGCACATCAACAACCCAATACGGAAAAGAAGCATCCACTACTTGACCTCGATCAGTCATCGAGAATACTGTCAAAACCTTAGTTGTTGTAATATTCGTGTTTTTATCTTAACCTCGCAACTCATCAAACAAGAAACTCGTCTTGAAATTAATGATATAGATGTTATAAAGCTCAACGTATCTAAAGAATCCACGCAAATTTAGGTTTTACACTACCTTTATCACCTCCCTATCCAATTTTAATTTTCCGATACTCAGCTCATAAGACAGAAATTCTCAACCGAACTATAGGCCCAATCCATCCAAGGATCTCAAATGGTCCTACATAACTCGGTTCTAACTTGTCTTTCTTTCCAAACGTACTACACCTCTCCAAGGTGAGACCTTCAACCACCCATAACCTACCAGCATTAATTCAAAAGTTTCCCACTACTACCAAGCTAACACTTTCGACAATTTGGCTGCCTCAAGCCTTTCCTGTATTACCACTATCTTGTTGGTTGTTTCTTGTACCAAATTCGATCCATTCAACTCACTCTCTCCAGTTACGGCCCATAAAACGGTAACCTACATTCCTTTCCATACCATGCTTCAAATGAAGCACATCCATACTCGAATGATAATCCCCACCTTAGGGAAAAACTCATCTCACGAAAGTGAGTATTCCAATTACCTCTAAAATCTACCATACTTGTCCTAAGCATAGCTAGGAATGGGGTGACTTAGTCAGTCCATTGACTACACCCAAATCGCATCGTATCCACTACTCACACTTGGTAACTTGATAACAATATCCTTAGTTATCCTTTCCCACTTCTACTCGGGTAACTCAGGTTGTAGCAACAATCCTGAACACCCTTGATACTCAACCATCGATTAGTTAACCTAAAACCACCCAACATCGTATCCACTCCAAGTTGGATAGAATACTTTGTCGTATACGCCTCTTTAATAGCCAAGGTCCTTACATCTCTCCAAATGGAGGTCTGAACCTTGTCTAACCAATATGAACCACTCTCCATCTCTTTTCGTACTCGTTGGTCCAAGCCACGCAACATCTTATGTTGACGCGTTCTTTGCTTTGGACATCTTATCTTATGCCACCAACATCCTTTTCTCAAACCTAGATCGGATCGTCGTACATCTATCTCGAACTCATTCTTGGCTTCACTCTTTCTTCCTACTCCATGGTAAAACATCTACATTTGCCTTTCCCAGATGGTACTTGGCCTCGAAATCCAACTCACTAAATAACATCCATCCATCATCTTTGCCTCTTGTTCAATCCTTCCGAATGAAAGTGTGTTGGAGACATTCATGATCCGTATAGATTACTCTCCATGTCTCGTTCACTTAATGCCTCTAGCATTATAAGGCAAAACCTACCACGTTAGTCATGCAATTCTTCATAAGAACCTTCAGTTGACATGACGTATAAGCAATCACCTTCTCCCTTTTTCCAAGCATGCTTCCAAATCATTGCTTCTCACGTCATAATATACTCGAAATCGTATGCTCCTTCCGGCAATGCCAAGATCGGCTCATTACCCATTTGATTCCTTCCACATCTAGATAGCTTCCTCTTTGCTCCACTTCCACGTTGTTGGAAAACTTCACGTACATCTTCTCTTCTTTCAGTGACTATACGATCATCTTCACGTGCGACTCGTACTCCTCCTTAGACTTCGGGTCGGTTTAAAATATCGTTTGTATATATACGTTAACTAGCTTGTCTATATACGGCCATGCACACCCGGCTCATTAACTCCATGAAAACCGCTGGTGCATTGGTTAACCCAAAAGGCATAGCCGTAAACTTCAACGTGTCCATTACGCATCCTAAAAACAGTCTTAGCTACGTCATCCCCGTGCACCCTCCATTGGTGACATCACATACGAATTTTCTATCTCACTCTTCTCGAGATAATCTATGCACATTCCAAACTACCCACCTTTCTTCCTACCAAGCAATACAGACGCTTCCCACAACAAGTTACCATTCGAACCAACCCTCACCTTGCAACTCCTGCAATCATTCCACACCTCTTGCCTTTCTAAAGACATTAAACGACACGAGCCTTCGCAAATCGGCGTCGCTCCTTGTACTAATTCCATACGAAATCCTATTCTACGACGAGGGGTAAAACCTACTAATTCCTTAGGAACACTTTAGAGGGCTCACATACTACAAAGATATCACATAATCTTAACTCATCTTCCTTGGTACTCCTACGAGACCTCGTATCCTCTTTAGTTCGTTTTCTCCACGAACCTTAAGCACTCTCCAAATTACCAAGGCATTTTAACTACCTTCTCGTGGCATACCATCTCAGCCTTATGTCTCAACAACCAATTCTCTCCTACGACTACATCAACACTCTCATAACTAAGAGGTACTAAATCAAAAGTAAAACGAGAACTCTCTAATTCCAACTTGGGATCGCGAATAATTCCATTCGCTTCGCTACCATCAATCGCACCACCCAGAAGATACGTCCTAACATCAACTCTAGCACCACGCCATGAGGAAATTTCAAACTTCACATGCACCAATTGGTATGGACCCAAAAATCACACGATTCCAAAAAGAAAAAAAATCAACCGAATGATTTTACTTCTTTTTATGAAAATTTAAGTTTTTAAGAATGAAGGTAATGTATTATATATACAGTTAAGGATAAAGAGTTAAAAGATGTTATTTAGACCCCTTTAATTTTATTACATATTTGTTTTTAAGGATGACGGGGGCAAAAAAAAAATTCAGAGAAGAAATAGAGATTTGACCTAAACCACAAGGGACAACCTATGCATTTACTCTAAGTAAATGAGTTTCGGCCCTAATGTAAATAATCAAGCCGGACTTGAGTTAAACTTTATTTCGGTTTTCAGGGATGAGCTCGTTAAACTCGGTAATGGAAAATTAAATGGCTCAGAATGAGCTTCGAGATTTGGAAGGCTCGGACTTGGGATCGGCTCATTTCATACAAATAATAACTCACTTATGATTCTGTTTTCAGTAGTTCTTGTTGCCATCTTAACAATAGGCTTCTATTAGTTAAAGAATAGCGTATTGAATATGCTAGTGTAAAATTTCCTGGGAATAATTTGTTCTTCAAGTCCCATAGACAACACTAAAATCTTAGTTATAAAATGAAGTTTTAGTTGAGTAATATCGATTTGTAAAACTACAAAATCTGAACTTCTACACAAGAACCGCGATGAAACCATTAAACTGTAATGATATGTATTAACACTGTACTTAGAACTTAATAATATTGCTATAAAACTGTACTTAAAACTTAATAATCGACTTGTTGGACAAAATCTTTTAAAATCTTCCTCGAAACCAAGACGACCAATTTAGTTAGAAAATACTTATATAAAGTATAAACTATAGGATGGGGCCGGGGATGGCTAATCTATACATATAACTCTCCATGGTGTATTAATACATAGAATCCCCCCCCTAATTTTCCCCCCCCCCCCCCCCCCCTAAAATTTCTCCCCCCCCCCCCTTATTTCCCCCATTCTCAATCTCCTCAATCCTCTCCTCCCCATGCTTAATGACCTAGTGTGATCAAAGTATTGCGAAAATAACACATGAAAAACATTAACAGTTGATTTGGTATGACAATAATTTGAGGTCACTTTTTAAATTTGATTTGCTACATTTGAATTTAGTTTTGTATTTGGTTTTGACAATTTGAATAAAGCTTCCGCCTTCGTTTATCGATTTTTTTCTATTGCTTTTTAATTTACCAACAACGTCATTTAGGAAGGACGATTCACTTACTACGCTAATTAACTTAGGTGTTCTCGTGACTGTTTTCGACTTTCCCACAAACGGGTACAAATACAATGGTGCATCATGAATACTGTATTTTTTTTACTGTTGCTCATGTTTTCCTTCCTCTCCCTTCTCCCCGGAGAATAAGCATCACAAAGGTTTGGCGGGCGTAAAATGATAATATAAGCGTAGAATACCAATGAACTTTGCCTATTTTATCGATTGGTACGGCTGTACTGAAACTATTTTCGATTTGATACGTGTACTTCATAAAGTGTTCTCATTTGCACATTTTGATGATGTGTCATACGTGATATGCTGACACGTGGCACATCAATAACGTGACACATCATCAAAATGTGCAAATGAAAACACTTTATGTAAGTACACGTACCAAATCGATAATTGTTTCAGTACACGTACCAAATCGATAAATTAGGCAAAGTTCGTTAGTATTCTACGGCTTTGTCCCTATTTTAAGATACATAAGCATATGTTCTTAAAGTAAAACTTATGGTCTAGATAAATTATATCTTTCATGCTGCATAGAACTTTTGAATCCTCATGTAACGTGAAAACTAAATTTCTTTGAAAGATAACAAATTTATTCTGTGGATTTGATTTGTCTTTTCGTAAAGGGTCGCGATGTATAGAAATGGAGAAGAAAGGAGTTACATATAGCCGAAACGGACCTTTTAGAGATAAAATATATATAATATGATAAATGAAACAAATCTCAAATAAAGGAAAAAGACAAAGATCACGTATTTGCTTTGTAATCAATACAAATTTTTAAATACTTTGATTTAAATACTTTATATTATCCCGATTAGTATTAAACTATATATGCTGTCACCTTACGTACATATGAGCAAAATATATTTTGTTTGTATGATATGTTTAAGTATATTGTATTAGTAGTATTTTTTAATCGAAATTTAAAATGAAACTGAGTTTTGTTAGCAACAGCTCTATAAATTATGTTTCGTGTATAAGTTATGTAAAAATAACATCTAATTAACTTAGAATTTTCTTGTTTATGAATATATCTTGTAATATTAATTATGGAAAATGTCGTTGACCAAAAACATGCTTGTGTTTCTAATTGAAGTAATCTTAATCATAAGTTCATAACCCATAAAACTATGATTAGCCAAACCTTTAGCAAATCCAACTTTATACAATATTGAATGCAAAGTGTTGATTAATAGTGAAACGTGTGAAAACAAGTAATGAAAATCGGCAATTAATAGTTCTCATTCTTTTTAAAATCGTGGGGACAAATAGAGGTGCACAAACCGATTAACCAGTTTCGGTTTCGATTCGGTCAACTGGAACCTATTTCGGTCAGCAAATCTGTCCAAACCGGTTTCACCGGTTCGGTTTGGAACCGGTCGAGGGAGTGAAAAAGTCGAACCGGTTCCTAACCAGTTTGGAACCGGTTTTGATCGGTTTATGTTTTTTTTGGTGGTTTTATACGCAATCAACTGAATAAACTTCAACTTTTATTTAATATAAAACCTGATACATCGGAAACGAAATACATCAAAAAGAAAAATACAACATAATACATCGGAATTGGAAAAGCTAATCATCAATGCCATAGTTAGTCAAATCATTAATCAAAATCTTGCTCTTTCTTACCGAACCGTTGTCATATTGCCTTGGCTAGCAGCATCTTGTGCGATTTCTTTATCGGATAGTGGTGTGGCTTCATTCTCTTGGACCTCGGCATCCAAGATCTCATCTTTAAAGTCTAGGGCGTTTTCAAGAGTGGATGTGTGTTGTTTACGCTCTTGAGCGTCCAAGTGATCCTTCAAACAATACACCATCTGTAATGAAACTACGGAGTTCAGTTTTGTTTTCGGATTTGACAACACCCTTTACTGTTGAAAAAAACGGATTCGGAAGCTACGAAAGTAGATTGTACATCATAAATCCATGGCATGGGAGATAGAACGGGAAACATTGATTTCTTTTCTTTTCAAAAACCTAAGACATCAAAACCTGCAAACTCACTGTACTGAAGATGTGTGATAAAATCCGAATGGACGTATCGCTCATATTCGAAGGACAATGAACTATCACTCCTTGCCTTTTTGTTTTTATGTTCTTTCAAACCGGTTTAGCCAAATTATTCATTTGATTGCCACTTCACCTCGATTGAAGAAGCCCCACTCCTTGATTCAGTTATTGGGTTACCATAATTTATTTAATAAATATTATACAAACCTTCCAAAGAGTCGTTGAACTACTTTTTTTTTTTGCCTTAGTTGCATGACCATCGTCAAAAAACTTCAAATCCGTACTTATCGTCTCAATAAGAAACTCTACCCGTGTACATTACAACATGGATTTAAAGCAACGACATAAGTAATTATCGGTGGCATTCTTTCAAAATACTAGTTTTTCTTTCATTTGGTTTAAACCATACTTGGTTAATTTCCCCCATTAAGTTCTATTCGGTTAATTTGTTACTCAAAGAAGAAAATCTGTTGAATAGTACAATGGAGATGTTGGTAATAAAAACGATAATATATTTGTGGCATTGTTAACAATAACACAACTTTTTCAAGTAATTCACAAAATACTTTCAATAGTAAACCCAATTTTCAACCGGTAAATGATTACACTCATACTTATTGGCCAAAGGTATGAAAATACATCAAAGTTGCTTTTTTGTTTTAGACCACATTGGCAACATATATTAAGTGGAATTCTTCTTGTCAGAAACAAAACACAAACAAAACAAAATACTCCTAATTGGTAGTAGCGATTTCTCCAATTTCTTTTAGATTTAAATTAGTGTTTATAGTGTCTTCCTCCCGATTTAAAAGAAATATTTTAAATTGTTTTTAAAATGACACTTTGATTGCATTTATCGTGGGCACCGCTAAACCTTTTTGTACAACCAAGTTAATGATGTATGCAACACATCGACTATGATAAAACCTACCCTCCATTGGTGGATCGTATTTTAATTTTAGTTTACCAATTGCGTTTGTATTGTTGCTAGCATTATTCAACGTAATTGACAAAACTTTTATTTTCCAAATTATAAATGATAAACGTGTTTTAACATTCTAGCTAAAAGCTATACAGTGTGGCGAACCAGAAAGTTCTTCGAATGCATTAACGCTTCATCATTTTCCAAGTAGAGGGCTCACTCTAATGTGCGGTAACACATAGGTAAGAACAGGGCAAACCATGAGGAGCAGACCAAACATCCGTTGTTATGTTGACATGATCATTTAAGTTAAGAAAGCCATTAATTATTACTTGTTTAGCCGCTAACCATAATTTCATTGCATCGCGTTTAAGAGTAGTGCGACTTACATGATTGTATTTTGTTTGTATAGTGTTCTGAAACACCCTTGTTGTTTGCTCGTGGTCAAAGTGGTTGAATGGTAACCCTCGTTGAATCACCAAACCAGCGAATTGTTCACGAAGATAATCCATATTGAACACATAAACACTCCCACCTCGACCCATCGACGATTGGCTCAGTTCTGGAACCGTCTTGAGTGCCTCACAATGCGGGTGAATGATATGACTCCTTACCGTCGATGTTGGGATATTGCGAGAAGAAATGGAAAGAAAATGCTTCATTTAAGCTTTGGTCGTGTTTGTCCGAATCTTGCAAAGGTGAAATCTTTCCAACTTGGGGGTTTCGGGTGGTTGGTATAAATTTAGAATTTCGAAGTCACTTGTAAAAACAACACCGGTGGTAGTTGAACTGGATTGAGTTGCTATTACTTATTGAAAGAAATTCGGTTTTGCTTTGGAGAGTTTTTTTTGCTTAGGAATGTGATTTTTGAGTTGTGATTGACATAGAAACACAACCTCTCCATTTATAATGAAATAAAATAGCAAAATAACAAACACTACACTTAAAAGTCAGAAAAACGCTCCTCCACGGGTCCCCCCACGTTAGAAAAGCAAGATTCAAAATTCGAAAAAAAATGCCGAAACCGGTTTGGGGAGCCGGTTCGAAAAACCGGTCCACGAATCGGTCTAAACCTCCAAACCATGAACCGATCCCAAACCGGCGGTTTGGCCAAGAACCGGACCGGTTCTGGTCAAAACCGGTTTTGACCGGTTCGGTTTTCGGTTTCAAGACCGGTTCGGTTCCCCAAACCGGATTTTTTGTTCACCTCTAGGGACAAATGAGAATCTGATGTTTAACTATGGCTTATATATATGTAAATAAGTTTTCAATAGATGTACTAAAGAGTAAGGTATTCACTTTAGTAGTTTGAAAGAAAAAGTATTATAAGTATAAGATGAAGATGTTTAATAAACTTGTAAAACTATAATTTTCATTTTATTTCTTATTGTGTGACATAAATTGGCTTAGGATATTGAATATCTTCATAATTTAATGTATTTAGATTATATATGATGTTTATAAAGTTTTATGAAGTTTATACTTAGTGGGGATATACTTATAGAAATAGTTTATAAATTGATGTCATTATAAAACTATAAACATTTTAAAAGGTTTAATATGGTGGATGCTCTAACTATGGAGCATTATACTCCCCATTTCATAAATAAAGTGTCTGTAAACAAAAAATAACAAATTATGATATCACTACTAAATATAAAGAATATATAATTATGCTTAAAACTCTTAAAATGAGAAGTATAATTATTAATATACCTCAATCTCAATTAGTATTATGTTTATTTGTATTAATTTATTTTGCACAATCTCATTTAGCTCATTTAGTGATGTTTGATAACATCAAATTAGTTAGTTACACTTTTAATATATTAATTTTACTATGAAAATGCTTATAAATATGTTGTAAATGTCTGAAAACGTTACTTAATTGCTTATATTTAGTTTTCATGGACCAAGTAAGCATTTTAGCAAAAGACATGGGATTTGGACATAAATGCACTAAAGTGAAGAGTTCAAGGCATTTTACGGCGTAACACCCCCGAGGGATTACGTCGTAAGATATTCTAATAAAGAAATGAGTCATCACACCTTTTACGGCGTAAAGCATCTCCTACTTTACGCCGTAACATTCAAAATTCATAGAAGATGATTTATCTGAGTCAGCGTTATGGCGTAACATGGGCGACAACGTTACGCCGTAACATAATTTTAGCCTAGAAGATTGGAATCCTACGTAGCAAGGTTACGGCGTAACGTTATCCATAAGGGTTACGCCGTAATAGTTTCAAAAAGTATAAATAGAGCCCTCATCCGGCTCATATTCATCACTCACTTCTACAACTCACTACACAGCCCCAAGGGGTGAACCAAACCCCCAAGGTTTGAAGCATTTCACCAGAAGGTCTAAGGGAGAAGTCACTTTACTTAATACTTGTATTTAATCGTTCATAACATTCACTGTAAGAACAATGATGATTCAATCCATGTCTACTTTCATTAATTCTTGCATTACTGTTACCATGAGCAGCTAAGCACTCTTAGTGCTGGCCTAACCATGTAATTGCTATTGATATGATTATTATTTCCAATTCAATTATGGTTCTGTTAGATATCCTTATAGCCTATCATTGATCCCTGTGTTTTGGTAGTATAGAGGGTGGCTTAGATCTTGTTAATCCTGTTATTAGACTTACCCTGTTAAACCTAGGATTAACGGGGTACTAGGGTAGCTTGGCACCTATCTCTAGTGTAGGAATTTACTACATTACCGCCTTTTCCAAATTAAATACTTAAAAGGCATAGGAACTCTTTTTGAGGGGGTTAATAATCAGTTTAGATTATAGATTGGTCTTAAGGATAGTTGGGGATTAACCACTACAAACTTGGATGCCCTGCTTGTGTGATCGTAGGGGAATGTGGGATCGCAGAGTGAGTATAGGATAGACCTCAAATGCCAATTCAGGTCTGTCGATATTAGAACCACTAATGGAACTTATAATTGAACATTGCATAGGAAAATATAATAATAGAATTAGTAATAAAATGGTTAGGTTAGCACGCTTTTCTCCATGAATTCTTCTATCACTTTACTTTACCGCATTTACTTTTCTATAGTTATTAAAATCAACTTAAAACTATTTTTAAACGTGACATAATCAAATTAAAACTAGTAAACCTTAGCTCTTGGGACGACCTCGGATTTACCAAACTAATGCACTATATACGACCAGGTTCTCTGCCCGTTAGTGTATGTATCTGTAGACGAGTTTTATAAATTTAAAACTTGGCAATTAATTATTTAAAACAATTTACGCATCATATTTTTGGCGCCGCTGCTGGGGAGCTAAAATTAGTTTTAGTTTGATTTCTTATTTCTAAGCATTTCAAAAATCATAATGGCTGAGGGGGAAATCGATAACCCCACCATAGAGCAGGCACCGAGCGTGGTTAAACCCGAAATAGGAGGCAATGTGAATTTTAAGATAAAGAGTCAATTCATGCGAGAATTGAGGGAGGATACCTTTTTTGGAAACAAGAACGACGATGCCCATGAGCATGTGGAGCGACTTTTTGACATCATCAGCTTATTCAACATTCCTGGAGTATCACATGATGCTGTCATGTTACGTATCTTCCCCATTACTTTAACTGGAGCCGCTAAGAGATGGGTGGATAGACTTCCTTCAGGAACCGTCGATTCCTGGGATCTCCTTAAAAAAGCCTTTATCCAAAGGTATTGTCCACCATCAAAGACTGCCAAGCAGCTTGAAGAAATCTGCAACTTCAAACAGGATGGAGACGAGAAATTATACCAAACTTGGGAGCGGTATAATGACCTACTATATAAATGCCCCACTCATAACATCAATAGCCATCAGAAGGTAAACATATTCTATAATGGTCTTGGGACCATGAACCGGCAATTGCTTGACTCACAAGGGCCAATTCATGGCATGACACCTGCTCAAGCATTGACAGTGATTCAGACTATGGCTGACCACTCCCAAAAGTTGCATGATGGGTCATCCAGCAGAAAGATAGAGAGTAGTAGTAATTCTAAAGGGATCGTTGCTATTGTAAGCAAAGTAGATAACCTAGACTGAGACATGAAGAAGCTTAAGGAAAACGTGCATCCTATTCAAATTGGATGTCAAAACTATGTAAGAGCTCATCTTTACAAGGACTGCCCTCTTAATAAGGAAGTAAAGAGAGTCAAAGAGGCTAAATATGGCGAGTTCGGACGTTCTTTACCTTTTAATAATGGAGCTAAGTACCGTGTAGGCCCACCTAGATACTACACTCGCATTGACAATCGACCATCATTTAGAGAAAAGAGGCCAAGCTTGGAGGAGCTTATGAATAAACACCTGGAGGAATCAACGCGAAGAAGAGCCTAAATGGAAGAATGGGTGAAGAAACTCAAAGAGAATGCCGATATTAATACTCAAAACTAAAGCACTTCTCTTAAAATTTTAAAGACCCAAATCGAGTAGATAACAAAGGAGTTTCACACAAAAGCTGCCAATGATATAAACAATTAATCATTTGACCAATGCAAAGCAGTGTACGCCGATGAAAAGACACCCCTCAATAACGAACAACATGAGGTATCCTTTATCTCTAACAAATGCACACAAATTATTTAAGAAAAAGTTGTGTCTTCAAAAGTCTTTCCATGTTAACTACCACCAAAAGAGATGAACCTTGGAAAATTTATTCTTCCATGCACTATTGGAAGTTTAAATTTTTATGTTATGGCGGATTTAGGCGCCAGTGTTAATGTCATACCCAAGTCCATGTTTGAACAACTAAAACTGACTCAACTTAAGAAGTCTGACATGCTAGTTGAAATGGTAGATATGACAAAAAGATCTCCTATAGGAATAGTTGAGAACGTCCTTGTCAAGATCGATAAGTTTTTATTCCCATCAGATTTTGTAGTTATGGATATGTTAAACACACGTAATGAAACCATGATTCTTGAGAGACCATTTCTAGCAACTATTCATGCTAAAATAGATGTCTTTAATAAAGAAATCTCCTTAGGAATTAGAGGAGAGAGCGTTACCTTCGATATGAACAAAAAGATTCATAATTTCACAACTCCTGTGGGAAAGATTTATATGATAAACTCAATTCATAATGAAGAATCTCCTTCTCTCAGTGGCACTCCGTCATATAAGTCTTCAAGATTTGCAAACTCCAACAACAACTATGATAATCATATATAGGAACGATGAAGCAAAAAGACGAGGATACTAAAATCGAACACAAACCTCCCTAGCACACATTTTTGCAAACCTGTTATGCAAATTTGCAATGGAATACTTAAAGTTTGGCCAACATGTGACCCAACCTTAAAGGCATGTAATGGAGGAATAGAAGTCTATGGAATGAATGAAGAAGGAAATCTAAAAAGATGGTACGGTTACCTTGATGATGATAGAGGAAGTATAAAAGGAGGTGGTTTATCATTTCCTGAATTCCTCTTGGTAAAATACGGTGAAGTCCAGAAGAAAGAGTTAATTTGGGACAATAGGTATGAGGAATGGTGCAACGAAAACTCAAGCCCAGACACACCAACTTTAAAGCTTGCTTCGGTCTAAGAAGATTACAAACCTAGACCAAAGGACTATTCTTTCAAAGATTGGTTATTAACAAAGGTAGGACACATTGAAGTAAGTAAACGAGTTAAGAAAGCTCTTTTGAAAACATGGCTCCTTGATTGCTTTCAAGAAGAGTTGGTCAAAGATCCATGGTACAGGAGTTTTGACGACTATAAGTAGATGTTCGACCTAGAAGTTAACCAGTTAGCAAACGAATATAAGTAGGGAATAGGAAAGAAAGGACATATGCTAGATGATATATGGGAAAATTGCAAGAAAGTACAAGGGGATAATACCTATTGGTGGCATGATCAAAAATCAGAAGAGGAGGAAAGGCGACAACTTAGAATCAACATAGAAGAGTATGACCCACCAATGGTCCACGTAGAAACTTTTGAAATAAAAAGATACTCATTTAAATCTAGCCAAAATTTCATTTGTGTCACTAAAGAATTGATGGATGCCTTACCATTGGGAAGAGAAAATGGGTCAAGATTCAGGGATATGATCCGTAAGGAAGTGGATAGTGGAAGAAGGATCTACAGAAAGACGTAGAGCGTCTTGAGTCTAACTTAAAGACTCAATAATAAACAAAAGTGCTTGTCAGAAGACAACCCGTCTTTTATTTCTCAATTTTAGATTGGTTTTTGTTGGTTTCTCTCTTTTTTTGCAGGTTCTCTCTATAAGGAAGTGGAATTCGAGGTCTCCTCTACTCGCTTTCATGTGGTATAAAAGTTTTATCCTAGCGTAACCCTCTTGGTTACGTCGTAATAGATATCATTACGGTGTAATGTCCTGAATTAGTTACGTCGTAACCTTTTAAATTCAATATTTTTTTTCAAACTACATGATTACGACGTAAACAATCCCATGAATACGCCGTAATCCCTTTCTGAAAACCAAAAATCAGTTTGAAACCCTTTTGAAACCGTGTATAAGTAAATGAACTTTGTGGGTATGTTCTCTGGAAACCCTCACGAGACTTCACTCGTCCACTTGGGCCACGAAGTGGTTTAAAAGGCTTGTTGCATATGCTAAATGCAACCGTGATTCCTACTAAAGTGAGTTAGATTTTAGTGTATATTCATCTATGAACGTTTAATTCTTGTTGTTGTTTAGTGATTTCAGGGAAAACAAGGTTGTTCTATAGACGCTTTGCAAGAATTCATCTCTTATAGTCATCACTCAAAGAAGAGAGCAACGCTCAGGGGAGTCTTTTATTTTAATTCTACTCTTATTCCAATTTATTTCATTTACTTAAATGTACAATAGGTACATTGTATAAACCAAGTGGGGGGATTGGAGTAGAATTACCATTTAACCTATATTTGCCTTTGATTTTCTAGTTTTCTTTGAAAAATGGTGTGAATTTCAAAATTTTTGATATGTTTTTCTTACTAAACTAGAATGAATCTTTGCCGAGTACACTATTACCCTTAATTCAATTGGTGAGGTTAAGCCTAATATTCCATCTCCATCTATTATACAAAAATCCACTAAAAATATGAGTGTGTCGGTAGTATTGTAGACTTTAGAACTTGGCATGTACATCTTGTCAAGACCTAATTGATTAGTCGGAATAAATGGTTCAAGAAGGAACGTCTTAGGAAATCACCTGAAAAGCCTTTATGTGTGTGTGTTTATCGACTTATCACACTGACTTGTTGACCTCCCCGCGTAAAACCCTTTGTTGCACTCAATATTAGTGCAAGATACCCATAGATCTCCTTGTTAAGCCAATCTGTTGATCCAACTTTAATGGATCTTGAATTCCTTAACTTGTGTAAGGTTTAGTTATGCAAGATAAATCCTACACAACTTATGATAGAAACTTTGTTTGATAATACTAAAGATTATGCAGAATCTAATCTTTAATATAAGAAGAATTCTTTAAATGAAACAGTAATTCTAATGAACACACAAATTAACAAACAAAAGCTTCAATATATTAATACGAATACTCTAACTAGTATTAGGGTTACAAAACCTTGAAGCAATGAACAACTCTATGAATGACTTGTTTTGATACTTGATACAAATATTGAATTCTATACCCTAGGATCTCCTTTTATACACCAAGGAGTCCTAGTCGATTTACAATATATTCTTAAAACTTAGAATATTCTCAAAGATCTATTCTATAAATAACTATCCTTATCGACTAAGTAATCTCGATCTCCAATCAATCTTTATCTTTTCTGAGCAGTCTTTATCCTTTCAGCAGTTGTAATCTTTCAGCATTTATAACTTTAAACCAGCAGCATTAACTCTGAACACTAGCAGTAGTAACTTATACACCAGCAGCATTAACTGTGTACAAGCAGTAGTAACTACTTAGAATATTTTCTTCAATCTTCACCAGCAGTACTAACTTTACTCTAGCAGTACTAACATATACTAGCAGTAGTAACTAGCACTACTAATATACACTAGCAGTACTAAGTTACATTAGTAGTAGTAACTATGAACTAGTAGTACTAACTACTTAGCATATTTTTCATTAAAGTTAATGATCAGCACTAACTTTTGCTTAGCAGTAGTAACACAAACCTTAGCAGCAGTAACTCTAAGATCATCAAGAAGTCTTTTAATACCAACAATCCTCCCCTAAACTTGATATTTATCTTCAAAATCATTAATTTTCTTCATTAAAAGCTTCATTAATCACCAGGAGGATGCTTCCACACACTTCATTGATTCTTGAGTTTCTTTGTAATGAGCTTAAGAAGCTGATAACACATTTCATTCCAATGATCAGCTTGCAGCCTCTTATTTAGCATATCTGTGATTGTAGCAGATGTAAGGGGATATCTCTTCTCTACCAACATAAATACATAAAGATTTTGAAACCTCACAAAGTGTACTCCACAGGAATCAAATAGCTTCCAAACCAACACTTTGTTTTCCCATAGATTCCTCCACACTGCATCTTCTACATGATGTTGAAACATTGTCTTTAGATTACCCCATAGCACTCTCTCATAGCCCTCTTCTGGCCTTGTATACCCATGCTTAGCTTCCATAAAGTTTCTAAATCTTCTTTGTCAAAGCTTCTAAGCATTTGAATAAAGGCTGGGTACCTCTTTGAACTTCCATTAGCTCTTATAATTTGATAGTAGCTGATCTTTCCTTCTTTAACAATCTTCTAGTTAACAATGCTTAGAGGTTTACTAGCTAAAGGTATAGCATCAACTGCTACTTCCTCTTCATCAGGAATAATTTTCATGAGCTCTTTCATCTTAGCTGCTTCCTGATCGTCATCCACCTTATACTTCTTTGCATTCTCTTATTCGAGCTCATCTCCTGCTCTTTTTGAACTGCTTTCTTGTGCTATCTCTGCTTTCTTATAACTTTCTTCCATTACTTCTGCTTTCTTGGAACTTTCTTCCATTTCAGTGCCTTCTACCAACTTTGTTCTGAAGTCAATAAAGGTGTTCACCCTCTTGAAAGCTTTGTCAAACAATTCTTAAATATTTGCAAAGGACTTGCTCTTCAAGTCTTTAGGCTTCCATCATGTCATATTCTTCAGGTAGGTACACATAATACTCCTTTGTTGAGCTCTTATAGGTGGCCTGTTCCACTTTTCTTTTGCCCTTTTGCAGCAAAATGTTTTCTTCTTTTCTTCAAGAGTTGTTGAAACAATTTAGCCCTTTCTTCAATGGACAACTCTTCTTGTTCTCTTGCTTACAATCTTTCAGCTAATAACTAATCAGCCTTAATCTTTTCTTGTATATCATTTCATTCTTCAGTTAAGGCTACATTGGCTTTATCTTTTTCCTTTGCAGACCTCTCTTTCTCATCAAATTTAGCTTGTAATCTTATAGCTTCTTGTTCATCAAAGCTTATTTGATCTTTCTTCTTCATCTTTGTAGGTTGTAGGTTCCATGATCATTTAATCACAACCTTAATTATGATATATAGAATCAAGATGCAAGAAATTAAAGACTTTATTGATGAAA
>BQNB010118785.1:2716-20928 GCA_026074375.1 Tanacetum coccineum
TCAGTAACTTCTGGTTCTGCTAACATCTCATCACCATCAAGAACACTTGTATCAAACATTTCTTCATCACCAAGTTCTTAACCCCCTTATCTTCTCTAACTTCTTGACTCTTAGTTTCAAACTTGTAATCTCCTGAGCTTGAGCAGTCTTTGTATTCTCCAGGTCAAGGACTATTTGTTGCAATTTGGTACAAAATTCCATTAATTCATTGAGTTTTAGTCTATCCTCATCACTTCGAGGTGTTTTAACTCATGCGAGCAGTGAATCATTAGATGTTTTAGACACATTCTCAAACCTAGTTCAAGCAATTATGTCCCCCATGGTGTCTTGGCGCATGGGACCACCACCTGAACTAGTTCCTAGGGAACTTGGTTCATTAGGTGTTGCCTTGGATCGGGTCTTATCTATGTTACCACTATCCTGCTCTGCTTCTAAGCTAGAAGCAGTAGTGGAAGCCCTTACCAAATTATCATCTATCTCCTCATAGACAGCCTCATCTGCAACATTGTCTGTAGGACCACTAGGCTGAGGTACCTGAGTGTCCTTTCTCTTTGGCCTTCTTAATCTTTGTTTCAGTAGAGGTTGAGATGTTGATGGTTGAATAATGGTGGGTGTGTGATGGGGATCAGTTGGCATCTCTGAACCTTCACCCTGTTCTTGTTGAGCTTGTACCATCATTGTTGGAAATAAGGGAGTGTCCCTCCCAGAAAAATCTTTTGTTGGAAATTATATTTGAGTTGATAAGACAAAACATATGAAAGATGAAGGACTTAAAAGACAAAGGAGGAATTCTTCAAAAGATGGAAGATTTTAAAGATACTAGAAGATCTCCTTAAGAAGATAAAGATAACAAAAGAAATTCCTAAATGTTTAAAAGATTTAGTTGTCTAATGTTTATCTTCCTTTCTAAGTCTTGGACTCCTTATGTTATAAAAGGAGGTTCCAGGCATGTAGTTTAGGTGTACACAGAAAAGAAAAAATGTGTGTGTGTATCCCAAGAGATGTAGACGTCTATAGTTTGTGTGGTGTAGCCTCAAGGTCAAGGTAACTTGATCCTGTTACAGTTCATTGATGTAACCATATTATTCTGATCAAATAATATTGGGGCTTGGAGTGTATGATAATGAAGAAAAAACTTGTTGAATAACTTTGTTCATTATGCTATTTCCGCTATGCATATTCTTTATGTTCATTGTTATTATTATCCTAGATATAAGATCAAAACAATTTGAGCTATAAACGATCCAAGAACTATCACATGTTTTATTTCTATCAGGTGGTATCAGAGCAACGGGGCTCTTGATCTAGGATTTACAAGGTTGTTTTTAGTCGACTTTATGAAGGTTATAGTAGGTACGATTTTCTGTTTTGGTTCATTGTCAAAATTGGTGAAACAAGGGTTTTTGGCAAGCCCTAATTAGAAAAAACAAGAAATCTTTTATGTGTCCATTCAAGATCAAGGTTATATTGGCTGTTATTGATGTGTGGATCACATTATGGAAGAATGAATACTAGGGTTTCCATAAACTCTAAAAACAAGGTACAAATTTTTATTGTTTAAACATCTTTAGAGCTTATTCGATAAAAAGTACTTCTCGAAGTTGTCGTAAGAAAAGAATGATGGAAAGATTCGTGCCTTGATCTGGTTTGTGTTTGTGTAAGGATTTGTTTTGATATTAAGACATGGTTAGTGTCTATGATTATCATTTGAAGAAGATAAGGTTGAATGTGTTTTCACAGATTGGTGTCTCAAGAATACTTACGAGATTTAGGGTTTTTCAAAACCCAAATAGAATTCAACATAAAGAGGGTTTCTGATTAAGGTTCTGATGTCGTGGTAATGTTCTTATATTATTCTCATCAGACCGTTATAATATAACTTTATAAAGTTATTTGATATGCTTATAAGCCTGACTCTTATTGCTGATCCCTATGGAGTTTTGGAAAAGTATTAATTCCCTTTGAGACATGGAGCAAGCGATCCCCTAGTCAAATCATTTCCAGAATCGGGTTTTCTCATTCTACAAAGTGTTCGATTGGCATTCACTCATCCCTAGACGTTTTCTTCTTGTTTCCTTTGTCAATTGCACCTAGTGAGCATCCTATTTACGAGCGGATATGCAAGACTAATGTAAGTTTTTCTATATACGAGCATCCTGGATCTTTAGTAAACTTTGACGAGTAAGCTGATTTAATTTTTGAGAAAGATCTGTATCAAAATTAATTACATAAATAAGAAGTGTTTTGATGTTGTTTGTTTGTGGAGCATGTTGGTTCGTGGTATTAAGATTAATACTGATAGCTCCGTGAACTTAATATTGGAATGTATATGTTAATATTGATTCTATGCGTTTGTACTGCCAAGAGAATTTTTAGTACTTCTTGAGTATGGTGCTTTACTAACACTAAAAAGTGTCACAAAAAGAATGGGAGGAAGGAGAATGCAAATTAGTGACAGATAAAGTGTCGCCAAATAGTATGGGAGGAAAGAGAATGCAGATTAGTAACGGTTTAGTGACAGTTTTGTGATAGATAAAGTGTTGCTAAGCATGGGAGGAAGGAGTAAGTTTGTACTGCTTGTTAAATTTTTAGTACTGCTTCCTTTAAAAGTTAATAATGCTTCGTGATTGGGACAATAGTACATAATTAGTGTTGTCAATGAAACTTACTACTGCCAGGGATGTTTCGTGTGTTTGTATTGCTAGCTTTAAAAGAGTTACTACTGCTAGCTTTATGCGATAACGGATAACACACATACTTTAGATCTCGAACAAAATAGAAACACAAGTTTGTTTGTTTTTGGTGTTTACTGTTTGGATTTTGGTTTTGGTTTACATCTTCTTAATAGATTTAAATGATCGTTTTTGGATTTCTTAGATTAATTGGTTACGAAGAAGGTTGTTTATTACTTATTTGACGGTGAAGTGGAATTACTTAGGTTTGTGTTCTTATCATATCTTAAACAGCTCGCAACGTTTAGAGATAACTTGTTCGTGCTTAGAAACGATGTGACGAAGAGTTGTCAATATCTAGCAAAGGTGTGTGATCTAAAAACTTATGGTGCTCAATGCTCACATTTGCTATCACTTTGGTTATGTGTCTCATAAAAGATGAGTATTTTGTCAAGAGGTTGCGATCTACTTATATTTCACAGATTTATTTATATGTTTGACGTCACGTGGATATTACAAGATATAAGACACAAGTTTGGGTTATTCTACTTCAGCATCAAGTTCGTAATACTTAGTTTTCTTCATCAGTAATCATTACATAGAGCTTACAGAATTAAAGATTCAAGAAATGGTTAACATATGGGTTTTAGGGGAAGCTTAATGTTAAAATGTTTAACCATTTATATGCTACATAAGGTGAATGTTTTTACTACTATAAGTCATTATTACTACTGCTAGTTTAAGTTTCTACTGCTCAAGTTCATTTATCTTAAGTCGCGTCATGGAGGGTAATTTGAGTTGTTGGAAGGCTGGATTAGAAGTGTGATAGTGGTTTGTGGTTGTCGAAATCAAAGTTGCATACTTTAGTCCCCTATTGGATTATGACAAAAAGGGGAAGAAGGCGTTACAAAGATGATTTGCAACTTGTAGATCCTTGGTGGTATTGTTATATTCTTTCATATATATTAGCTTTAGGGGAAGAAGCTCGTGCTTATTTTGGTTTTGTCATTATCAACTAGGGGAAGATTGTTGGGAATTATATTTGAGTTGATAAGAAAAAACATATGAAAGATAAAGGACTTAAAAGACAAAGGAGGAATTCTTCAAAAGATAGAAGATTTTAAAGATACTAAAATATCTCCTTAAGAATATAAAGATTACAGAAGATATTCCTAAATGTTTAAAAGATTTAGTTGTCTAATGTTTATTATCCTTTGTAAGTCTTGGACTCCTTATGTTATAAAAGGAGGTTCCAAGCATGTAGTTTAGGTGTACACAGAAAAGAAAAAACATGTATGTGTGTATCCCAAGAGATGTAGACGTCTATAGTTTGTGTGGTGTAGCCTCAAGGTCAAGGTAACTTGATCCTGTTACAGTTCATTAATATAACCGTATTATTCTGATCAAATAATATTAGGGCTTAGAGTGTATGATAATGAAGAAAAACCTTGTTGAATAACTTTGTTCATTATGCTATTTCCGCCATGCATATTCTTTATGTTCATTGTTATTATTATCCTAGATATAAGATCTAAACAATCTGAGCTATAAACGATCCAAGAACTATCACATGTTTTAGTTCTATACCCTTTCCCTACCCTTCTCATGTTTCTAAAAATATTCTTAGTGTGAGAGGGTGTATCATAAATTCTCTTGTGACTTTGCATCCCTTCAAGTTGTTTATCCAAAAAGACTTGCATAAACCTTGGATACATTAAGAATTTACCAGCATTATCCAAGTTCTTCACCATACTTTCAAATATGTACTTTGAAAAGTTAAACTTTTGGTTTGTAGCTAGGCAGATAATTGCAGAAGCCATAGTGCTACTAAATTCATTCCATGCAGTAGTCTTAGCACTTAGGCATTGTAAAATGGTATAAATAAGGAATTTCCATTGAGGAGAAAAGAATGCCTTATAGAATGTAAGCTTTTGTGAATGTTTTTCATACCCCATTCTTGTAAGTTCTTTAAAAATGGTAGCATTTGGCAAGCAATCCGTACCTTCCTCATCATTCAGTTGAAGGTCACGTCTAACAGATGCTTCAGCAACGATTATCTTCTTCCCATCCACTAAGGCTTGTAACTGTACTTCCCCATTGACAGTTTTTACCTTGACAGTAGCCCAAAATTGTTCAATGCACGAAGTATAGATAGTAGGATTGATCGTTAGTGCATATCTTATTGGGTTTGCATTCAGAAAATCCACTATCTGCTCAAACCCTTCACTTTTAGCGGGTTTAGACAAAAAACACGACCAAATTGTGAGTATCAGCAAACTGTAGGGTCGTCATTATGTTGGGTAATGATGATGAATGATGAAATTGAGTTAGGGTTTGTGATTAGAGAGTATATGATTGAATGAAATCGATTAAGATGATGTGATTGAACCTTTATCGAAGTATTTATGAAAATACCCTCAACAACATTAACGTTCACCAGCAGTTGTAAGTTATGCATAGCAGCATTAACTTTCAATAGCAGTAGTAAGTTTATGCCTAGCAACATTAACTTTCAATAGCAGTAGTAAGTTATACCTAGCAACATTAACTTTCAAGAGCTGTAGTAAGTTATGCCTAACAGCATTAACTTTCAACAGCAGTAGTAAGTTTATGCCTAGCAGTATTAACTTTCAACAGCAGTCCAAACACTCTCTGTTTTTAATATATTCAACTCTCTTTCTGTTTTTCAACTCGCCACATCTCTCAATTCTTTTACATACCAAAACTCTCTGTCTGTTTTTATTCCACACATCTCTCTTTCTGTTTTTATTTTCACCAACTCTCTCAATTCTTTTTCTCACAATTTTTACAATGTTAATTATACCAGCATTATTAAGTATAACTAACAACATTAACTTAGCAGTATTAAGTATAACTAGCAGCACTAATTATACTTAACAGCAGAAACTTTAATGACATGAATAACATTACTAATTCATACAAAACTCTACAAAAACATAAAGAGATAAAAGATTTTAAGGATTTAGCATTCCAATACTAGCAATCAAATATTAAAACCTACTTACATCAAAAGCTTTTGTAAGTAAATCTGCAACATTCTTGTCAGTATGGATTTTAACCATTTAAATCAGCTTCTTTTCATTGCAATCCCTAATAAAGTGATGTCTAATCTCTATATGCTTTGTTTTTTAATGAATACATGATTTTTAATTATGCAAATAGTTTTGTTATTATCAATAAAGATTTTGGTATGCAAGAAATTATACCCATAATCAAGTAATTGATTCTGAATCCAAAGCACTTGTCCACGACAACTTGAAGCAGCCACATATTCAGCTTCTGTTGTGGAATTTGCAACTACAGTCTATTTCTTGCAATGCCATGATATTAATCTACTTCCAAGAAATTGACAACCTCCTGTTGTAGACTTCCTATCCAAGCTTGCTCCAGCATAATCAATATCAGTGTATGCTACCAAATTAAAAGGAGAATCTTTTGGATACCAAAGGCCCAATTTAGGTTAACCTTTTAAGTACCTAAAAATCCTTTTCACAACATGAAGATGTGAAACCTTTGGGTTGACTTGGTATCTTGCACAGGCACACACTACAAACATAATATCAGGTCTTGAAGAAGTAAGATACATTAATGAACCAATAATTGATCTATATAAATAAACATCCACTTCTTCACCATCTTCATCCTTAAGCAAAAGCTTTTGAGTTTCCATAGGTGTGTTTGCTGTCTTGACATTAGTAAAACCAAATTTCTTCAAAATCTCAGTCACATACTTGTCTTGACTGATAAAAATCCCATCCTCCTTCTGCTTTACTTGCAGTCCTAAGAAGAATATGAGTTCACCCATAGAACTCATTTGAAACTTCTTATGCATCATCTTCTCAAACTCAGTGCATAATGACTTATTTGTTGAGCCAAAAATGATATCTTCTACATACACTTGAACTAACAGAATATCACCTTTGTCCCTTCTGATAAACAAAGTCTTGTCTATCTTTCCTCTCTAAAACCTATTGTCTAACAAATAAGTTGACAAGGTTTCATACCATGCTCTAGGAGCTTGGTGCAGTCTATAAAGTGCCTTTTCTACTTTGTATACTTTATCAGGGAAGTCTGGATCTTCAAATCCTGGTGGTTGACAAACATAGACTTCCTTTTCAATCTTACCATAAAGAAAAGCACTCTTGACATCGATCTGGTATACCACAGAGTCTTTAAATGAGGCATAGGCTAAGAATAACCTAATTGCTTCAATTATTATAATAGGGGCAAAGACTTCATCATAGTCAATCCATTCTTCTTGTGTGTGTCCTTGAGCAACCAATCTTGCTTTATTTTTAATCACAATTCCTTTTTCATCCTTTTTATTCCTGAAGACCCATTTAGTGCATATGGGCCTTTTGCCATTTAGTAAATCCACCAAGGTCCAAACCTTTTGTAATTTAAATTATAGAAGCTCATCCTGCATAGCTTCTATCTAGCTTGGATCCTACAATGCTTAGATTACCTTCTTGGGTTCTACTTGTGAACTAAACTAAACAAACCATTTTCTTCCAAATTCTTTGTCATTCTTCTTGTTTGAGGTGCTGAATTTAAGTCTCTATTAATTTGTTCAACTAGATGATCTTTGTGTACTCTTGTAGTTGGAATAGGACTGACAGGCATAAATGCATCCAAATTGTTCATGTCAGCCTCTGCACCAACATCTTGACCATCATTTGAGAGGTCAATTATGCTATAATCCTCCAAACCAGGCATATTTGGATCATATGAAAGTTCAATTCTTGATTTTCCACCAACATCATTAACTTCATTTGTGCTAGCAGCATTAACATTGTTAGTGTTGTTAACATTATCTTCCTTTTCTTGATCACTACATATACTATCTTTACTTGAATCACCACCTTCTTTTCCTGGTTCTTTAGTAACCTTCTTTTCATCATCTCCTGAAGGTTTAAATCTAGCATCAGAAGAACTTTTTGAACTTTGAGAGAATGGTGGATCAACAGTCCATAATGGTAGGAGAATATAATATTTGCCAGGTAGTGTCTCCATTCTAGCTTTACATGCATCATTAGATTTTGTACATGCATTACCATTAGACTAATTTCCTGCAACAACTGGCTTATAATTCATTGACTCTGTTAGTGCATCAATATCAAAAAGCCAATTTGGTTCACTTTCTACAATATTAGGTGTATTCTCACTAAACTGGACATGCAGGTTCTCTTCAACTATCCTAGTTCTACTATTAAATACTCTAAATGCTTTACTATTAATTGAGTACCCAACAAAGAATCCTTCATTAGCCTTACCATCAGACTTGCCTAAGTGATCTATGGTATTGAGAATTGTAACAAGACACCCAAATGGTCTCATAAAGCCTAAAGCTAGTTTTCTACCAAGAAAAAGTTCATAAGGGGTCTTGTTATGAGGCTTAGTTACTAATACCCTATTTTGCACATATCAAGCAGTATTAACTGCTTCAGCCCAAAAAGTAGTAGGTAGCTTAGAATCAGCTAGCATTGTCCTAGTAGCCTTAATTAGTGTTCTATTTTTTTCTCTCAGGTACTCCATTTTGTTGAGGAGTTCTAGCTATACTAAATTCTCTCTTAATACCTTTTCTCTCACAAAACCGATTCATCTCCTTATTCTTCAACTTAGTTCCATTGTCACATCTAATTACCTTAACCCTTTGATCTATTAGATTTTCTACTCCAGTTATAAAGGACTTAAGAATGCCACTAGTCTCATCCTTAGTAGCTAGAAAGAAAACCCAACTAAACCTATTGTAATCATCTGTGACAACTAGGCAATTCATCTTTTTCATTAAGATTTTTACAAATGTTGGACCAAACAAATCCATGTGCAACATATGTAAAGGTTAGCTGATTGAACTTACAGTTTTGGACTTACAAGAGCTCTATGTTGCTTTCCCTTTTGACAAGAAACATAGGTTTGATTGTTTTCAAAAAGTTTTAAAGGTAAACCTCTTAAAAGATTTCCCTTAACCAGTTTATTCATAGTTTTGAAATTTATGTGTCCAAGCCTCCTATGCTAAAGTTCAGATTCATCAGATGTGGCTTTTGAAAAGAGACAAGCTAGACCTCCTTTAGGAACATTATTCTTTAAATCAACACTATACATATTGTTCTTTCTAGGAACTTTAAGTAAAACTTGACTTTCATCAGTTAACTTAAAGTTTGGAGATAAAACAATATATTCAGTGTCATTAAAGAGAACACTATTGTTTTTGTCACACATTTGTGAGACACTAAAGAGGTTAAACTTTAACTCTTTTACAAAATACACATTCTCAAAATCTAAATTACCAGTTTTGGTTATACCTCTGCCTATGATTTTCCCTCCTTTGGGGTTACCTCCAAAGGCAACATATCCTCCATCAATCTCTTCATAGTCTGTAAGATAGGACATGTTCCCTGTCATGTGCCTTGAGCATCCACTATCAATCACTCCTTGATCCTGTAAATCCATTTGTGGATTGCCCTGCACATTAGATAAGAAAATCAGCTTCTTTTGGGTACTCAAACCATCACTGACTTGGACCTGCCTTGTGCATCAACATAATCAAACTTTTTCAGGGTGATTGATGCACTGTTGTGTTTAGAAACATGGTCTAAAACTTTGGTCTTTGGTTTCCAAACCCAACATGCTGAGGCCTTAACATCATTAACATTATTTCCTTTAACAGCATTAATTACTGCTTTTGGCTTAGCCGCATTAACTACTGCTTTTTGCTTAGCAGCATTAACTACTGGTTTTGGCTTAGCAGTATTAACTACTACTTTTGGCTTAGCAGTATTAACATTTTTATCTTTAACAGTACTAACCCTTTGATTAAAATTACTGTTTTTAAATGTTGTATTCTTATGAATGGGCCACTTAATAGTTGAATGTGCTGATTTGGAAAGAGTTGTCATTGGTCTTGCACTATTCACTATTGTTTTGGGTTGACCAGTATTAACTGGTTTAGTAGTAGTAAGTGATACTAGGCCTGACCTCATTAATACTACTTTTGGAACCATGTTCCTTTTAGGACTAGGGTGAGTCAATCAAGAAAAATTCTAGTGATACACCCTTTGAGTATAGTTCCACATTGGTTTTACCATTTTTTTATTATTAAAATGTCTCTGATGGTTATCACAATTATACTACAGGTGATCAAAACATCCACACACATAGCAAGCTTTGTTGATCGTCTCAAAATTACTTCCTAATCTTTAAGACATCATATTATTCCCGTTTCTTTGGTTGCCTCTAGGAATGTGAGTGTTTTACCTATTATGCTCAACTTGTTTAGCAATTTTTCTATCAATTTTGTTCGTTTGTTTAGCTTTGACAAAGTCTATCTTAACAAAACTAGGCTTAAATATTTTATTTTCAATCTTAGCCTGAGGCACACATCTTCCTCATTATCAGACACATAATCCTTAATAATTGGAGCACCATTATTCTTCCTAACTGCTTTAGGCTTTACTTCACTAGCCTTAGCTTCACTGTTCTCAACTACAGGCTTATTAACTATAGGCTCACTTGTAAACTCTTCTAAACTAGAGAATGAAAAATCAGGTTTTGGAGGCATAAAGTTTCCTGTATAGGGAGGTGGAACAACATTATACCCTAAACCTATTTCGCACTTATCAACTATCTGACAGTCTATTCGTTTGCTTAAGTTTCTAGATGAATTCTCAAAATTTTCTACTGTTAGCTAAATTTCATATTTTTGTTTTTAAGCCAGTTCTACCTTTCTTCTAAGCTCTGTAATGGCTATGTCTCTTGAACGAATCTCACATTTTAAGACCTTGATATCTTCCTTATAAACAGACTCATTTTTCTTATAGACTAGAAGTCTTGCTTCTGCAAACTCTAAACCTGTTTTATAAGCAATAGCAATTAACTTATATGTCCTTAAGTCTTTTAACAGTTGTTCATTTTGTTCTTTAAGAATTTTAACATTTTCCAAACAAGATGATGAATAGTTTGAATTAGTAGATACCTCAGTGTTAGAACTTATAGAAGAGTAAGCCATGAGTGTAAAGTTAGTTGGACCTTCTTCTGTTTGATCACTCCAATCATAACCAAAACCATCACAAGACACCAAAGCATTATAAGTAGTTGTCTCCACTAGCACAACCCTTCTTGTGTTCTCCCTATTCCTGTTTTCTTGGTTCCTTGAAGCCTTGCACTCCACCTTAGACTTATCAAACCCAATGGTCTCATTACCATTAACAGTAAGCTTTCTTCTAGTGTTCTTCAAGAATCTCCTTGCCCTCATTGTTAGCATTGCCATCTACCACCTCAAGTCCATCTCTTCTAAATCATCAGGATTAATTTGTTGCAAGTCCTCATTGTCAAGTTGTGAACTATTTGGTTGACTTGAAAAGAAAACACAGATAACAACATCACTCAAGTTATCAATTGTTGTTGAGTTAACAGTGGTAGCTTGAGTGCTAGCAGTTGTAGCACCATAAGCAGTATTAACTGCTCCATTTGTACTGTTGGTGTTGTTTGAGGACACAAATGCTACGTTTTGTGTGTTTGTGCTTGAGCTTGATGTCCCTTTGTCCTCTTATTCATTGATCTTTAGGTTGTTGTAAATATCATCCAAGCTTAATGTATCTATCTCAGGCTTGTTCCTCCATACAATAGTATGTGTGTTCCATTATGGTGACAGACTTCTTAAGAACTTCTAATTCACATCTTCTTGTGAGATACTTTCACCATGAATCTTCGACTGACTGATAAGCTTTTGAAGCCTATCAAAGGTTTGATCTAACACCTCTGAGCTAGATGCAGTAAAATTTTCATACTGCTTCTTTAGAAGATTCCTCTGAGTCTTTTTAGTAGCATCATTCCCTCCAAACCTCTTTTTAACAGCATGCAACAATGACTTGGCATCTTTAATGGAGTTAAACTTCAATTGATGTTCATTAGAGATTCCCATCAATAAAGTGCTTCTTGCCTTCAACTCTAACCTCCTTTGTGCCTTTTCTTCAGTAGTTGTAGGAGCAATTATAGTCTCAACACCTTCAATAACTTTTGTTATTAGAGGTGCATTACCATTATCTATGACTTCCCATACAGAATAATCAATCATCTAGATGTACTGTTCCATCCTCATCCTCTAAAGCTCATACTCACCTGGTTTGAGCATAGGCACTTTCGATGCATCCACCATATGTGTTGAGTCTTGATCCATGTCTTTTTAGCAAAGTTTCTCAAAGCAACAAGCTCTGATACCACTTGTTAATCCCAGTTAACTTCTAATGATCAAATTCCTTAAGCTTGTTTAAGGTTTAGTTATGCTAGATAAATCTAACACAACTTAGTTTAAGAAACTTTGTTTGATAATACTAAAGATTATGCAGAATCTAATCTTTAATATAAGAAGAATTCTTCAATGAAACAGTAACACAAAAGAATATAATTCAACAATAAAAGCTCCAATATTATTATTACAAATAATACGAATACTCTCCTAGTATTAGGGTTACAAAACCTTGAAGCTATAACGTTATCAAAACAAAAGATTTCTAGATTGTGATTTTTGTTTTTTGTTGTAATTATTAATTCTATATCCTAGGACCTCCTTTTATACACCAAGGAGTCCTAGTCGATTTACAATATATTACTAAAACTTAGATTATTCTCAAAGATCTATTCTATAAATAATAATCCTTATCTCATAAGTAATCTTGATCTTCAAGCAATCTTTATCTTTCAGCAGTTGTAATCTTTCAGCAGTTGTAACTTTGTACCAGCAGCATTAACTCTTAACAAGCAGTAGTAACTTATACACCAGCAACATTAACTGTGTACAAGCAGTAGTAACTACTTAAAATATTTTCTTCAATCTTCACCAGCAGTACTAACTTTAATCTAGCAGTACTAACATATACTAGCAGTAGTAACTAGCAGTACTAATATACACTAGCAGTACTAAGTTACACTAGCAGTAGTAACTATGAACTAACACTACTACCTACTTAGCATATTATTCATTAGAGTTAATGAACAACACTAAGTTTTACTTAGCAACAGTAACACAAACTTAGCAGCGGTAACTCCAAGATCATAATGAAGTCTTTTAATCCCAACAATTGTCAAACTTAGAACAACTATGATATGCATGTGATGTTTGATATATCAGCAGTGCAAGGTAAATTTGAAATTTACATTGACCACGTGGGTGTCAATTTTATTTTAGCCAAATATATATAACTAAATGCTACATTGGCATAAATAATGAATCATGTGATAACTGACTACACAAGTGACAGTAAAGATGAAAGAAAGGAGGTAACACAAACTGATTACACTTTTGATCAAATGGTTGAATGGGGGGAACATGAAAACTTTGAGAATGTGGAAACTAATGAAGTTCAACATCATAAAGCTATATGGAAGAATCGTATGTACTAATAATGATTCATTCAATATGTATCACATATGGTTTAAAAATGTCTTTTCTAAGGACACACATTTTTACTTTTTTTCCTTTAAAAAAACCTAATTTCAACCATTATAATTCAATACTTAGGTACTGACATTGATAAGACTAATGAATGACAATGTCATTTATCGGTTAAATTTTTATAGAAAATATGACATGATTTGACAATTCATTTGGCTATTTACTGACATTAATAAGACTACTCAATGACAATGTCATTTATCGCTTAAAATTCATCACAAGATATGACATGATTTGATAATTTATTTGGCTATTTACTGACATTAATAAGACTACTCAATGACAATGTCATTTATCACTTGATATTTTACATGATATATGACATGATTTGACAATTCATTTGGCTTTTTAGACAATTATATGAAAAGTCCATAACCTGCTACCCATATTTTTTTTTCTGTACCACTAGATTCTCATTTACAATACACCCTACTCTCGCACATACAACTTCTTTCAACTACAAAAACTATGGCTTATTCTGCAAATGAAGTGCGTCAAACGATTCATAGAAGACTACGAAGCAAACTAGAAGCTGATGTCAGACTTGCAAATAAGTTGTTGAGCGACTTGACTTTTTATGTTGAGTAAATTCGTAGCCGGGAAGTACAAATGATGATGGTGCATTCTATGCCAATAATGAGCTTTAATAGCTGCAATTTACATACTCTCCTGATGACCCATGAAGCGGATATACGTACCGCAAACAACTTAAGGGAAACAAGACAAGAATTGTTGAGAAGCATTGCTGAGAAGCAACAATTCAATGACAATTACATAGCAATATAGAATCTAGAATCATGTTACTTAACACCACCTTGCTAACCATGTGTGTTGTTGTTTGTTGTAGTTTTTATGTTTTCAAGTCGGCTAAATAAGGTTGGCCATCTACTATATTACATGTGGTGTTTTCTTTATTGTATTGCTTTGAATGGATAATGTTAATTTACATTTACAGTTGCTGTTTTCTAAATCAAACACATAAACAATTATAGTCTAGATTTACATGGCCAAGACAAATCAATTGCTTTTTATTTGTACTATTATTTTTCTTCATTTTTTAAGGAAATACTATTATTCATATAAAAAACATACATACTACATAAAACATACAAAAACCATAAAACATACAGAATTAAAAAACATCAACGTATGATAAAATAACTAAAACACGCTTCATACTACATTGCTTGTAACTCCTAAGGAGTTCTTCTTTCTCAGCAATGGTTCCCATCAAGTCGGTTCTAGTGAACATCAAGTTTTGAGAGTTCATCATATCGGTACGTGCCGACTTATCCATGGTAGTCACACCAAACTTGATTAGGGGATGTTCTCTGAGCACCTCTAGCCTCAACATTTCTGGATCACGGTTCTTGAGTTGGTCAAGATAGCGATTCAACTCGAGCAACAAATTGTTTGCCAAAGTCACGTCGGCTAGTAGTTCTTTGCTTAGTGTCCTAATGGTACGTCGTTGCACATCTTTTGGGTCGGTGGCCATAGTGTTACTTGTGTGAAGAGACTGAATGATGTTTTATTTTTGAGTTAGAGTGATTCTATGTAACTTGCGGACTCTCACTTTCAAACAATTTTTTTGCGTAAAGGGTTTCTCCGATAAATTTTATTACGCTAAAAAATATTTAAGTACAAGGGATGAGGGTGAGTGCCACATCTCCGCCCATTACATAGGCAAAACTACTTCCTTAAAGGAAGGTAAACAAAATAACTAGACAAAAGAAATAAGAATCTGTTGCTTCTTGCGACCTCGAACTTGGATATCCAGCTTATCACATATAGTTTGAATCTCTTTAGAGAGATCCTGGACTTCATACATATCATCATCGTACGGGTCTTCGTCATAGTCACCATCACCATAAGAATCCCTCCATTGTTCTAGCAAACTTTGAGTGCCAAATCTAGTCCTTTCTGAAGCCAAATCACGAGCCATATCATTATCAACTGATGCAACCTCATCATCACTATCATGATCACCCGGACACTCTACCTTTTTTAGAGGAGTACCAGCTTCATCCATAAGAATAGTTTGCCCATCAATAACTAAGTTTGCAAACTTCCCAATTTTATCCATAACAGGAGTAGTACTAGTACTACTATTTTTGACATTCCAAAATGAAGATCCTCTTGATTTAGCCTCATTCTTATCCGAATTTGATGTCCCCCCATTGGTACCCATCTCCACATCATTATCAACCGGATTAAGAACTTCAAAAGGATTTGAATCACTAACCTTACTAGTAGAGTCCACACCCTTCTTTTTATTACCGCTAGAGTTAGCAGTATGCTTTTTGGTAACAGGTCTATATTCTTGATTCGGTTTAAAGGCCATTTTTAGACCAACCTGAAAACCTTTAGGAGCTTGACTAGTCTTTTTTGGATTCTTCTTCTCACTAGCTCCCGCACCCAAGCCAGGATTCTTGGGACACTCCACCTGAATATGACCAAAAATCTTACAACATGAACATCTAGGGGGTTTCCATTCATATTCAACACGCACATTACACGTATATAAACCCTTCTCATTAATTTTAGGCATAGCTACCACAATGGTGTCTTTCAACTCTACATCAACCTAAAGCTCAATCATTGCTCTTGCATAGATTGATCTTCCCCAAGAATGCACGCACATATCAGTAGTATAAGAGTCAAGCATAATTGAAGTACCAAGTTTAGTAGCAATAGCACTCAAACCATCTTCTCTAAATGCTGTAACGGGGACACCATGAAGTTTCACCCAAACCAGAACATTCCCAACATCTTCTTTTAATAAATTAACATCCGGGTTCCACTTTTTGAGAATAATCGGATGACTGCGAATAAACCATGGACCATTTTCAAGCATTGCATTTAAGCCATCCTATGAGCTAATCTAGAAAGAGAATAGCCCGATAATTTGCAAGCATTGCATTTAAGCCATCCTATAAGCGAAGTGTTCCTAACATAATTTGCAATAACTGGGTAGGCTACTCGCTGTCCCAAAAGAAACCATAAGCAGAGTTTGCAAACTTGTCACTAACAGCTCTAATAGACTCCACTCGCATAACTACATTAATTATGTTCCCCCCGGTGTATATAAAGTACAGAAATTTAAAGCCTTCCTACTTGATTCACCAATAACAGTAGCATATGATGACTTACATGGGGTATTACCAAACGACGTAGTTCCTTACGTAGGTAATGGTGGGTATGATTCTCCACCAGATTTCACCGCATTAGTTTGATCTACCAAAGGACTTTGCACCTCTATTGCCATATGTTAGAAATATGGAAAAGTAGCGGTCACTTCCAATATAAGTAGTCATAGCTTGTAGTAATTAGTAATGTTATGTTAGTAAGCTAATCGTGCTAAAGATACATAGTAAGCCCATAACACAAGCCCATGGCCGGTTATGCTAGACATATATAAACCCTCTCCACACATGGAGAGGGTGTTGGTTGTTCATTTGTTACATTTTCACTAAGCTAATATTATCCTTTTTTCCTTTCTCTCTCTAAGTGTTCATCCAACCATCTCTTTCTCTCTCAAAAACTCTAAGTGAATCATTCCATACTTGTGTTAAGATATTCTATAATTGGTATCAAGAGCCATGGGGTGTTTGTGACAGTGTTGTGTGCGTTTTTTACTCGTTTTTAGGCGTGTGTTTAGTTCGAATCTAGCAAAATATTTTCATCTTTTGAGGGTTTAAAAACCATAAAGCTATTAACTTTCTTTCTTATTTATCTTAGTATAGACTAGAAGTACAAGAAAATCTTTCAAAAACCATAAAAATTTCATCTTTTTGAGTCTTTTTGGTTAAAAAGAGGGTTTTGTACCAAGAATCTTGATTTCAAAATTTTCATGTCAAAAACGTTAAAGTTTATGTTTTTAAGGTTCTATTAGTCTTAGATAGGTAAGAAGTACAAGAAAAATCGGGTAAAAACATCAAAAAGTGAGTCTTTTTAAGATTTTTAGATTTTGAGTTTCGAACTTGGTCAGGCGATCTATACGTATCATTGTGTTCAGGCGATTTATACATATCATTTAGTCTAGCGATTTAAACATATCATTTGGTCAGGAAATTTAGACATATCATTTGGTCAGGCAATTTATACATATCATTTGCCCAGGCGATTTATACATTTGTGTGTAGGCGATTTATACGCTGTTTTCCTTCAGGCGATTTATACATTTGTAAGGGCGATTTATACAAGTTTATCTTACACAGGAGATTTATACGTAATTACCAAGGCCGATCTATACATCTTCCTTTAGGTAATTTATACATTTTGGTTGGGTGATTTATACGCTTTACTAAGGAGAACTATACACGTTCGTTAGGTGAATTATATGGTTGTTCTTTGATTTGTAAAATCCTGTGAATATTCTATTTCTTGGTTTTATCAAGAATTGTAAAATCCCGTGTATTCCAAATGACTCAATTTCATTAATCAAAACTCACTTTAACACAACAACCTCCAATCACTGTTCGATCATTTTAATCTTATCACATTGAAACGGATTCAATTCTTTCACTTGGACAAAAGAATACTCTTGCTGAGTAAATGATACTCTCTAGTCCTGACAACCGTCCACCTATGTTGGACAAAGACCTGTATGATTCTTAGAAAAGTTGAATGTAATTATACATGCAAAATAGAGAACACAAAAGAATGATACTTTAATTAGTTGAACATGGTCCTCTCATTTGGCCTACGGTTGAAGAGAATGGAGTCATCAGAACAAAGAAATATGCTGAGTTATCTGCTGCTGAGAAAATTCAAGCTGATTATGATATGAAAGCTGCCAATATAATTCTTCAAGGACTTTTTGCTGATATCTATTCACTTATGAATCATAACAGAGTTGCTAAAGATTTATGGGAGAGAGTTCAGTTACTGATGCAAGTTACCTCTTTGACAAAGCAGGAAAGAGAATGTAAGCTGTATGATGCATTTAATAAGTTTACTCACATCAAGGGGGAATCACTTCATACGTATTACTTGAGATTTACTCAGCTAATTAACGATATGAACATCTACAAAATGAAAATGGAGCAATTTCAAGTTAATACTAA
>BQNB010118786.1:4308-20928 GCA_026074375.1 Tanacetum coccineum
AAAAAACAACAGTGAATGCTGGTAGACCAATGTCATATCTTTCTAAAATAGCACATTCAACTGTTAAGAGGCTCATTAATAATAACACAACATTTAAAAACAGTAATATTAATTAAAGGGTTAATATTGTTAGGGGTAAAAATGTTAATACTGCTAGACCAAAAGCTGTAGTTAATGTTGTTTAAGGAAATAATGTTAATGCTGTTAAGGCCTCGGCTTGTTGGGTTTGTGTGAGCCTTAAAATATGGTGACATATCCGGAATTACATTAGTTCATTTATATCGTGACACGTAGGGACTAATAATGACTAGTTACAATAGTTAAGTGTCACTATGACTATAAATACCCCCTCTATACTTCCATGGAAGGGTGAGGATTCATTTTGTAAAGTGTGTGTGTTCTTGAATTTCTCTCTCTAGACACACATGTCTTCTCTCTATACTTTTTGTCTCATCAATAATATGGCTAAACATTTATTTTATCCTCCCCGACCTCCGGATCATGTCTCTTGTTAGTGATATCTTATTACTTACAATTGGCATCAGAGCTACAGGGGTGTATCGTATCATGTTTGTTGTTGTCTCAATACTGTTCATTTACTATTCATTCACTGTTCATCTATTGTTCATTCATGATATCACAGTTACTGTTCATTCGTGTGTTTATGTCGGTTACTATTCATCAACTGTTCATACATGGTTTTAATATGTTGTTATAAGTTCTGTATCATTCTGGTTTATAGCTGCTGATGTTTGTGCTTACAAGACAAAATTTTCAAGCTTATTTTTATAAGTTTCTTTGTAGCGAGTTGATGAAATGGTCAAAAACCAGATCCAGAATTTCAGGAAAAAGTACAATAGTACGACTGTGACAGGTAGCGAGTTGAGAAGAACAGGTAGCGAGTTATGAAGAACAGGTACAATGAAGACAAATTTCTAAGCCAAATACAAACGAACCGCTGCCCAAATTTCCTCTAAATAGCGAGTTGTCAAAGACAGCGGTTTGCCACAAACTCAAACCGAGTCAACTCGGTCATTACCGAGTTGACCCGGGTCGACTCAACTGAGTCAGACCGGTTAGTCAATTGCAATTTGTCCATTGAGATTGTCAAACAGAAAAGACGAAATGAAAAGAACAGACTCGATTTAAACCCCCATCAACAACAAATCAACAACAACAGCCAACATTAATAACATTAACCACATCAGCCAACGACAATTAACAACATCAAATCCAACAATCCAACTCATCTTATAAAAACCCATCGTCACAATCAACCAACATATTCACAAACTAAACCTATAACATCATCTTCAACCATCTCACAACTCCTAAAAACAGTAAATCATAACATACAAAAGGATCTCAAATTCATTTTTCATGGGATTTATTTATACCATGACCTTTATAGATCGAACCCACAAAAGAAACAATCATCATCGATCTGTGTAAGGGTTTTAACCCCGTTTAATATTCGATCTTAAAGATAGTTTTATAACAAATATGTCATAAACTATTCTTTGTATCGATTGACACATAACCAAACCAATAACCTACCTGAGACCATGTTTGAACAAGATCTTGAAGACAAAAACATTAGGAAATCTTCGTGGGTTATCATAGCAGCGAAAGAATCCAAGGAAATTTATCTTTAATTGGATTCGAGATACTCTAGAAATACCTTTTTTTGCTGTCGGGTTTCGTTTAATATGATGAGGAAGAGATGGAAGTTGTTTTGTGATGGAAGAAGAGTGATATGATGTCTTAGAGTTGCAATGGAGATTTAGATTTGAGGGAGATCTCTGCAAAGTGAAATTGACAGAGAGAAGTTTGTTGACTGCATTTTTTTTAAGAATGAGATTAGGGTTGCAATACTCTAATTATAAGGGTGATTTATACTCTTATATTGGACCCGGGTTTCCTACCATTTTGGAGTGGGCTATGATTTGCTTTTCTTGGCAAACTGAGTATTCACAAAAACGTTGGGCCGGTGCTGAATGAAATTAGATGGGCTGAGTTAGGATATTATGAAATGCAAATGATTATATTTAAACAAAAACATGGGCCGAGTTCTATCTAATTGATGTTGGGCCGACTGTTATCAATCACAAATTGGGCTGCCATCCTTTTGTTGGTTTGGGCTGGAATTAATTATTGGTCTGAAATTTTACATAGTTGTGGTGCTAGTAATTTTTTGATTAAACCGGGAATAAAATGCTATCATGACAAGTTAGACTAGACAAATGTGGATTTGTTAACGACAATTCAAAATACCATTTGTCTTAGTTCAACGACATTTACGAACAACAACACAACAAACATGATACATAACACTACAAACGATCTGAATAAGATTCACTAAAATGACAAACGGCTAAAGATTCAGACTACGATGATAAGTGATCATGGAGTTGATTTGGTATCCCTTATTTGGCATTGAAGTCGGGTTTCACGAAGGCGTTTATTTATTTCATCATCGAGACTTCCTTCCTATTTCTACCCCTTTTCTTTAAACCCAATCTATCGATTGATGACTTGCTTAAACGTACAACGGTTATGATTGAGACTTGAATTATCTAGTTACTAGTAGTCAGGGGTGGTTGGTTGCAGACCTGGTTAACTATCACACTTAAAAGGGTGTTACGTAGTGAGTATCAAGTGTCACACGCAAAAGACCGATTGGATAATTCAAAGATGGTGTTGTACTTCTTATACTTTTTTGGTTAGGTATAGAGTACTTATAGATTTAATCTTGCATCGTTCTTCAATCAATAACAGTGCAAGCTTAAGTAACAAATTTGGGGGATTTTGCTTCATTTTCAAGTTTGGTATATCAGGTTTACTTCACCAAGTGATCACAACAATAGCCGACAGAATACGAGGTTGGTAAGTTAGCCAGAGAGTTTAAAGGTTGAGATATAATCAGCAATTCTCACGGGATATTATTGTGCCATTCCAAGACAAAGATACTTCACAGTCTAAGCAAAATTCTCAAAGTTCTTCAACGACATTCATATACAAGACCTTGATTATACCAAGTTTTCTTAATTCTTGCTTCATCTCCTCTACGGTTTCTGAAGACAAGAGGGTAATGCTTCGTTTGGATTTCAAGATTTGTGCTAAAGACAAGAACTCCTTGAGTATATGTACGTACACAACAATGATACTTCCGAGAGTTCGCAACCATTATGGGGGAAAATGTGTACATCTAGAACTTAGTTGACTTTGATGTTACCATGTCAACTTCTAGGGGGAAGTAGTGTATACTACTTTACTTAGTATGGTTTATGAAATATTATGCATACGTGAGAAAAAATTGTTGTTGATTTCTCGCATGTACCCCCTAACGAATATTCACCAAGACCTAATGACAAGAAGCAGTGGTCGTTGGTGTGGTTTGACTTCTACAAAATTCCGTTGTGCACGTCAATGACAAGTAGAAGATTGTTCAAGCTACAACAAAGTTTCAGAATCTGCTTAAGATAGGGATGTTGGTTTGGGGGGAAGCTGATTCAGAAACTTTGCCAAAAAGAAGTCTAAGAAGAAAGCTTTTCAAGACATGCTGCATGAATTGGGGGGAAGTTAATCCAGTTCATGCATACTACAATAGTTCCAGAACAAGTAAAGACAATGAAGATCCAAGCTGGAGTACAAGTTTCAAGACAAGGAGAACTCAGAAGACATCTTCAGCTTTGGAAGTGCTTTGGAAGACTTTATTTTATTGTAATTGTACTTGATAGGAACATTGTAAGTAATTCCGTATGTGTCCACATATTGGGGGAAGATTGTTAGCCTTAAAATATGGTGACATATCCGGAATTACATTAGTTCATTTATAGCGTGACATGTAGGGACTAATAATGACTAGTTACGATAGTTATGTGTCACTAGGACTATAAATACCCCCTCCATACTTCCATGGAGGGGTGAGGATTCATTTTGTAAAGTGTGTGTGTTCTTGACTTTCTCTCTCTAGACACACACATCTTCTCTCTACACTTTTTCTCTCATCAATAATATGGCTAAACATCTATTTTATCCTCCCTGACCTCTAGATCATGTCTCTTGTTAGTGATATCTTATTACTTACAAAAAGATTGTAACTTTATCAATGTAGTTTATTTAAAAACCTTAAAGTTTAAACCTTTTTAACTTGAAAAACCCTAATTTTACCTTAACCACAAAATTAATTATTCACTAACTTCTAAAAATCACCTTTTCCACATTAATTACCCGTTAAAACCCTAATTCCACTTTATTATTTTAATAATAAAAAAACCTTTTTAACCCTTAAAATACAAAACCATAATTTATAAAACTAGGGTTTAGTTTTTATTTTGGACTCGATCCGGGTTTGGTGGAGGATTGGTTGGAGTATTATGATCTTGGAGGTTCAGTTGGAGGGTGGTTCGGCTGGGGCTTGCTAACCGATCCTGGTGGGTCGGCTGGAGGGAGGTTCGGTTGTGGGCTTCTGACCAATCCAAGGATGGATTAGTTGGAGGCTATTGGCGGATCCTGGGGAGGGTCGGTCGAGATACTATGACCGATCCTCGATGGATCGGCTGTGGTGGTTTCGGTGTTGTTTCCGAGTGCGTTTCCGGTGATGTTTCTAGCTTAAAGATTGAATCTTTTTGCGAGAAAACAAAAAAGTTTGAAACTTTATGCAAAAGTTTGAAACTTTATTCATGAAAACCACTAAAGACTTCGTTTTTGAGAGACTTTTGCAAGATAAAATGTAAAAGTTCAAGACTTTATCTTCTGAAATCTTTATAAATTACAACTTTCTTCAAATTTTAAAGTTTTGTCTTCAAGAACTTGTCTTTATAGTCTTCAAGTTCTTCAAAGTCTTCAAAAAATGACAACTTTCTTCATAAAAAACACTTCAAATCATCCCATGGCTATTGATACCAATTGATAAAAATCAAATTATCATCAAGTATAACCTGCAAATCAAAGACAAGAAATAACTATACCAAGCATAAAATCAATAGGATAATGATACATACAACGAAACTTTTAGGGTTTTGACACTATGAAAGCGGTAAAGATAGGATGATTGTGCTAGATGAAATAGTGGTTTTCTACAGGTTTTAGGAAAATTACAAATTATGGAAGTTATACAATATTAATTTTCTCAAAAATAATAAAAATTTAAATTTTACAATCCTGGAGACGCGATGCCGTCAGGATAAATCCTGGCGTCGTCTCCAGGGACTGTGAAAATTCACATTTGTTTTTTCTTGGAAATATTCCTGCACGCAATTCCTATTAGTTATTTCTAGGAGAAATACTACATAAGCCCCAGAAATTATTAGCACAAACATATGAATCTAACTGACACGACACACAAGACATTCCTAATGTGCAGGAAATTAAAATGGATTAGGTTGCCTCCCAATAAGCGCTTTTCTTTATTTAACGAGTCTGGTAGCTAGACTCGGAGTCACACGTCCTTACGTGACTCCTCCTTCGTTACTTACTTCATGTCTTTCATCTACCAGTACAGAATGTCCATCGTTGAACACCTTACTTCTCCATTGGTTAAACTTCATTTTTTTCTCTTGGTGGAGTTTGATTCGTTCTTCCCAATCCGAAATAAGCTTACTTATGGTGCTAGTGAGGGTTACGGGGTCTATGTCATTCTCGGCTTCCTCCTCGATTTTACAAAGGAATTTAGGGATCTTACAAAAGTTTACCTTATTCTTGCCAAATCTTAAGGTTGTTATCCCTTTGTCAAACCTAATTTCAGCCTTTGTTGTTGTTAAAAATGATGTTCCTAAGATGAAGGGATTCTCTTATCTTCCTTAATATCCAAAATCATGAAATCTATAGGGTATACAAAACTGGCTATCTCGGCCAACACATCCTCGGCTATTCCTAACGAGTAGATATACGAGTGGATAGCTTGGGAGAGTCTAATGTCGGTTCCTACAAGCTCTTCGTTGGTCAATTTATTGTAGAGGGAAAGGGGCATAACGTTCACATCGGATCCTTGGTCGACTAAGGCATCCATGTATTTTAATCCTCCTATGTTACATGGTATAACAAAATTACCTCCCATATTCTCTTTTTTGGTTATCTTTTTATTAAGGATTGTGTTGTGCATAAGCCTTATGGGTAACGAATCGTAGGCCTCACGCTCCATCTTACCTAATTGCACTGCCAGCAGAGAGTAGTTAAATCTTTGATTTCCTATAAGACCCTCGATTAATTCCCTATTGATTTTATGTTTAAGGTAAAATCCTACGGGTTGTGACCTAGGCATCTCCACTAATTCTTTTATCTTATCCCCCATTAGCTCCTCCTTTTCACTCCTAGTCGGCTTAGCATCAGTCTTGTCTTTCACTTCTTTCTTTATATCAACTACCTTATTAGGCGCTACTATATTCAATTCATTAAGTCCTATGACGCTCTTGCCAACATCCTCGTTGTTTTGAACATTCTTTTCTTTCTCTATTTTAACAAGGGAGATGGCGTTAACGTGCTTAGTGATGGTGTGTCTGGCTTCTTCTCTTACCAATACTTTCTCCAGAGTTCTACTTGTTGTGAGTTCCTTAAGGAGCCCAGATGATGACATCAAATAACGTTTATTTTATAGCATCATTTATCTCATGTAATTAACCCATTTTGTATAATTATTGCAAAGAATTATTACTTAATCATTTGTATCTGAGATTTGTAGTAATTATGGAGTACTTTGTGAAGTTATGCTAAAAGGTACGAATTTTGGAGCATAAATAAAGAGTTCAAGAAAGTCTACTGATCTGACAGCCAATACGCCGTATTATTCTAGACCTATACGACGTATCCAAGACTTTGACGAATCAAAAGACCATTGCCTGACTTTGAAGAATACGTCGTATCCACATCAACGATACACCGTATACAATACTTTAGTCAACAAAGAAGAACAAGCTGGATTTACCCAATACGCCGTATCCAATCAAGAAGATTACGACGTATCCGTGCCCTACACTTCACAAGAAACCACAAAGACATAAAGACCCATATGCCATATCCAGGAAACCCCAATATGCCGTATTCACAATATATAAAAAATATTATAGAAAATATCAAACGGGTCTTACTCCACGAAATCCCTAATTACGCCGTATCCACATGGATGATATGGCGTATCAAAGCGATTTTTTAGGACACTATAAATAGACACCCTAAACCTCATTTAATCATTGGCAATGAATCCAAAACCAACCAAGTCGAACCAGAGACTATCAGAATAGCAAAGACGGTCAGAATAAGAGCCTCAAGATCATAGAAAAACTCTTGTAATCTTTGCGCAACCCAAAACGCGTTGATCGAGGTTTCTACTTTAATCATTCCTATATCAAAACCGTGTGTATTTTTACAATGACTATCGGTCGCTGGATACATTGGTACAGACATGTTTATGAAATATAAATGTGTTTGTTTATCTTGATTGCTTAATTTATCATTGATTATTGTTTATGTTTATCAATTTATATTCATTTACGTGCTTAAGTATGCGACCTATCATTCAACTGGGTCTAGTCCTACATATTTAATGTGCTGCAACTTCAGTGTTGTTTGGGTGTAGGCTAAGAGTCCGGGATAGCTCTCCATATTACAATTTATATATCTAGAATCTATAGGATCACAAATATTGACCTATCTTTTCCTATAGATTAGTGAGCTTAGTTGAGCCATAAGGTGGCCTTGGTATCAACGAGTACGTTCTTATTCCATTGGTAAGGACTCGGACAGTAGACTACTAGTATATAAATCGCTGTTAAGCAGTAAGTGGGTAAAGTCTCGATGAGCTAGGGTTTAGTAAGAGTGTCATTACTTAGATCCTAAGATAGATTATAATCAACATAAGGATGCTTTATGCGGATGCGTCTAATTGTGACAGTATTAGCGTGTCTAGGTCTTAGGAAGAAGTACCGCCTAAGTCTAGGAATGATATGCCCTTCGAGATAAGACAATCATTGCACTAAATAAACAAACCTGCGTTTATCGGATTATTCATGGTTGATACGTTTTCCTTACATTAGTTCTCGACCGTTCTTCTATCGTTTTCTTGTCTTTATATGTGTGTTTATTGCTTTACTTGTCATTAAAACCTTAGGTTAGATACACAAAACCGTGCTAGTCTCTCAGGCTGAAACCCCTATTTTGCATTAGTTTTAGGTTTAACTTAGATAACTAAAATACTAATAGAATTAGGATTAACGCTCTCGCTCTTAGTGATCGACACCCTACTTACCAACGAAACTACAACTGACCGGGTACACTGCCCGTTAAAGTGTTATTTTTAGGTATAGTCGGCATAAAATAAATAGTAAAACTTGATACATAAATAACACCTACACAATGACACATCACCAGACATCTCTGCCATTCTATCGTTGATTTCCTCTCTTTGTTTGAAGATAGCCTTTTCGAACCTTTCCATTCTTTCAGTATGCGCCGCCATGTAACCTTGTACTCGGGATTCAAACTAGGTTCAAGTGTCTGGGCTGAGGGTTTGGGTGGACACGTTTTTAAAAGGTGAAGGGATTTTTCCTTGGTGGTTCATTAAGGTTTTGCGAGTGTGAGTTTGAGGAAACCACATTGGCATAGGCTTGAGGAATGTGTGTTGGGCTCGTTTTAAGGGTAGTCTTTGTTCCTTTTAACAAGTAGCTAATTTGATTTCCAGTTTAAGAAGTCGCCAGTCGGGCGTTCTTGGTGGGTCTTTTGGAAAAGATATTGCCTTGACCGGTTTGGAAAGTCTCTTGGATCATCCCAGCCTCATGGTCGTAGAGAGTGGTCAATCTCAGACTTAAGAGGAAATGAGACATGATCATAAAAGATTTGGTTTTGGAGCCAAAGATCGATGCCATGATGAGGGACTTTTTGTACTAAGTCCTTGAAACGAGTCCATGCTTCAGAAAGAGATTCACCTAGATGTTGTTGGAACATTAAAATGTCATTTTGAAGTTTAGAAGTCCTTTCCGGTGGAAAGAATTGAGCAAGAAAACGAGTAGTAAGATCCTCCCAAGTAGAGATGGATCCTGCTAGAACACGTTCAAGCCAACTGCTAGCTTGATCGCGAAGGGAATTTAAATAAACGCATGCGCGTCCTTTCTCTAATTGCAACATTAAGGTCAAGTGAGTCTACAAGTTTTAGAAAATCCTTGAGATGTTGATTTGGATCCTCAGACCGAAGTCCGTGGAAAGAGCATCACTTTTACACTAATCGGATGGTGTCAGATCGCAGAGGCACCACATTGTTCCCATTAGGGCGCTCAATGGTGTTTTGATAGCCCTCGTGGCTAGGTCTAGAGTAATCTCCAAGAGTACGGTTAGGATTTTCGTTTTCCATGGAGGTCAACAAAAAAGATTTACGAAACAAATAACACAAAGAAAAGATAGACTACAAGAAAGCTAATTGATAGAAATTAAAATCTCACTTGATAGGAATCAACTGAGTAGACCTAAGCTAGATAAAGTTTGAAACTTGTACTATTCCCCACTCAGCGGTGCCAAAAACTTGATGTGGTGGTTGTAAACACAACAGGTTTTATAACTCCCTAGGCAGAGTACCTAATCGTTGTAATGTAGTATAGCAAGGACTCAGGGGTTGTTATCGTTTTCTAGGGGAATAGCGTGTGAAGGCTCGAACTAAACCTAACTAAGATATACAGGGTTGATAGGAGATTATTTTTGTATTTCTATATTTTATAGAAAGCAAGTAAAATTTAGGTTTTAGAGGTGTTTTTGGTTTTAACTAAGTAAACTAATATTAAATCTAAACTAATTTGGTGGAAACTTGATAGGTAAGCAAACGTATTTACTTAATCATGCATTACTCCTTAGTTTGCTTCTCCTAATCCTATTTCTTTGTCACACTTGTGATGATCTGTGTCAGTATTTCCTAGGTCATGAACGAATTACACGAATCCGTTGTCTATGTAATATTCCTTTAAGTGGTAGGGGCAGAGGGGTGGACGAGGGGATATGCAGGTGGAGATGGAGCGTGGATCCGGGTGGGGTATATCTTATCTGGGGGGCGGGCGGGTGGCGAGGGGGGACGTTAGGAGGGTTGAGTGGCTATCATGGTAGGTGGCTGAAGAGGGTAAGAAGCGCGTGTTATGTGAGTGGTGGGTTTGTTTGTAGGGGCAGTTTAGTTTCCGATAAGAGTCTGGAGGACAGTAGGGGGTGTGCTGATCATAACATGGGGGATGACGTGGGAGGTCGTTGGTGCATCGGTTGTGACACGTGAGACAGGGTTGGACTGTGGTTCTCTAATCAGGGTACCGGCGGAGTGGAATCAGTGGGGCGAGGGGGGATTTCGCGGGGATGGAGGGTTGTTGTTGTGTTTGAGCGGGATGAGTGACGGGACGGTCATGGATGGGCGAAGAGGTAGGGTGAGTAGCAATGGTTAGTAAACAGGACTGATGCGGTGGGGTGGGACGTTGGGAGTGGATGAGCTATATGTATGGGAGTGGAGCCGGGGGGGGGGATGATTGGTCAACGGTATATCGGGGGGGGGGCTTTATAGGGGGGTGGTGTAGGTTGGATAAGAATTATTAGGATGGGGGATTAGGGAGGGATTGGGGCGTGGGGTGGGGGGGACTACTAAGCTGTTTGTTGATTTATCTTCTCAGAAGGTGGGCGTATTTTGTAGTGATGTTATGGAAAGGAAATGCGTTCTCTGGGGTGGGGACTTGGGGGTGATATGGGGAGGGTCTGGGGATGAACATGATTGGAGAGTCTGTGGTATTGAGAAACATATGTTCATGGACTGTTCACTACAGGTAGGGGGGGGTGGTTGGGGGTGACTATTTGGGTTTGAGCAGGAGGGGAGTGTCATTGGTATAATCACCCGTGGTGCCGACTGGGGTTGTTAGCATGTATGCAGTATTTATACATCTCGTCTAAAGGTATGGATCGCGATTGTATTGTATATGAGGCTTCAGAGAGTTGAGGTAAAGAATTCTAGCTGTGTATACACAAGCCAGTTCTAGGTGCTTCTAGAGATTTGTTTTGGGTGGGCAGTTGGGTTGACTGGTTATATGCTTTGAGCACGACACAGTGTTCACCGTGATCTCTCTGATGAGTTATGAGGTAGTGCGAAGATTGGTTGTTGGGGCAGATCTTGATAGGTTTCTAATGGGGAATGTGTGGAGCTAAGTATTAGTACGGCAATAATAGAATGGGACTGGAGGGGTTACAGCGTATGGGCTGTTCACATATATGCACGAGAGGGTCAGGATTGCACAGATGTTGGGGGTGGGGTCTAGAATGCATGTTGGATTGAGGGGGGTGGGCTTATCTGGGAAATACAATTTTGGTTGATATGACTTATTCTGAGTTATGACGATGGATTGTTACATAAAGTAAGGGGAGATTAGTGAGATGTTGGTATGAGTGGGTACTATTGGGAGATTAACGAGGAAGACGTTTTTGATTTGGAGGATGCTGAGTAATTCTACATGAAAGGCTAGAGTTGTCAATCATGCTAGAATAGGGTTTTGATCACCACACATTAGAGGCAGGGGTGTCGGTCATGGATAACAAATAGTTGCAGAGGAGGAACGTGGTAGTGAGGGCAGAGGTGCGATTGAGCATTTTGGTTGAGGGGTATTGTTGGGGGTGGTGAGTGTATTGTGGTTTTTTTGACGCTGGAGATCAGATGGAGAGTGTTAGGGCCACAAAGCATAATGGGTGTGTTAAGTTGGTGGAGATATATACAAGACATATCATTATGGGGGCATTAGCTGACATAATGAGTTATATCCTGTAGTACAAGTTAAAAGATAACTATGTGCATAATGATTACATGAGGTATAGCAAACAGTCTTAAGAAAAGATTACGGACAGTAGACAGAAGTGGTTTTAAATGGACAAGAGGAGAACTCAGAAGACATTCTTCAGCCTATTATTTTTTAGAAGACTTTATATTATTAATGTAAATTGTAACTTGACTGAATGGCGACAAATTGGTAAGTAATTCCGTATGTGGTTCCACATCTTCTGGGGAAGATTGTTAGATCCTTAAAATATTGTGAACAAACACGGAATTACATCAGTTATAATTCTATTGAGCGTGTCACATAGGGATCTAACCAATGACTATTACGATAAATTCATGAGGCACAAAGGAATCTAAAAGATACCCCCTCCCTACAGTCTATGAGGGTGAAGTATCACTTTTGTAAAAGGTGATGTTGTGTAGTTGAGTAAGAGTTTTCCCTCAGACATACACACTCTTCCCACTTCTTTTAACCTTTCAACTACAAAAAAATGTGATATTCATATTATTTCACTATTATTCCACCTACGAACACACAATCTTTTTATTTGCATCCCTGAATATTACCAGTCATTTATTTTGTACAAATACTTTAAATTGAATAGGTTATCGATCAATAGGAGGTGGTGCTCTGGCGCGCCAAAGAATAAAAAACTTACCTTTGTGATCACTAGATTGCGAGTGTACGGTTCACCTTTGAAAGATAAACAAACTCAAAGAGGGGTATAAAGGCGGGTTGTTCCTAGGAACTACGACCCATAAATGAGAAAGTTGTATTTAAGTAGCTTATCTCGCTTTCCTACTCCTCCACTCCTTTGCGCGTTTTTCTTTTTGAAGAGTTACCGAGAAGCTTGTTGATTATTAGGTTTAAGTTGTCTTATCTCGTTGTCCGTTATTAAAATAAATTGTGAATTCATTGTTGATAAACCAAAAAGAACCAAAAAAAATTAGTGTAAATTTTCTTTTTATATTTTAGTGCATGCGCACTCATTCTCAATCCCGTAATCTTAACTGTCAACAACAACAAGCCCCACCGGGTTTTATTGAACCATTTAATCTTGAAGAACCTATTGAAAATCTCGATCCTCCCGTAGTTACGATGGCCGATAATCGTACTATGACTCAATTGCTCGAAGCACCCACCGAGGGTTACAGAGGATGCCATCGTTGTTCCCGAACGGAGATCACCGCGGAACAAGCTTTAAGCTTAGAGCACGGTTTGCTTACCCTCGTTCAAAACAAACAATTCTTCAGACATGACAAAGAAGACCCTCATGCTCACATCCGTTATTTTAACAAGATCACTTCTACGATGAAGTTCCCGAACGTCCCGAGTACGTTGGTAAAGCTTATGCTTTTCCCATTTTCCCTCGAGGGTGCCGCCCGGATTTGGCTTGAGAAAGAACCCCCTCGATTCGATTCAAACTATGGGATGATCTTGTTTTGTGAAAGTTAGTCATCAACAAATTTTTTTTTCCCTCCCTCCAATGACCACAAATCTTCGCAATAGTGAAATCACTAGAATTCAACAAAGATTTTAATGAGACTTTTATTTAGGCAATGGAACCGATTCAACAATCTTCTTCGGGCATGCCCACATCATAGATTTTCGGAATTGCATCAACTCGATACATTATACAATGCCTTGAACTCAAATGATCAAGATTCGTTGAATTCCGCCGCGGGTGGTAATTTTTTTAGATAAAATGCCTCGAGAATGCCTAAGGAATATCTATCGAGAGCAAGAGGGTCCGAAAAGTATCGAAATTCAGCGTAACAAAGCTAGTTTGTTGCCAAAGTGGGTGGCGGGAGGCACGGAGGTCCACCCTCGGAGGATCGACACGCGCAATGGGTGAGCCGGCGTCTCACGCATCGAATAGTCCGAAGCGGTCAAAGATATGATGAAACATTGTATTCTCGCGTAGAGCAGGCGATATCGCCAAGCTCCGCGCAACCGCAAAGTGAACAGTGTCGAGGAAAAATGTATACCCTTGCGGTGGTTCTCAATCTTACCGAAAATGTCCACCACCGATGTGGCAACATGATATGTGGCGTGGGAGGCGGGCATAAGTCAGATGAATAGGAAGTTCGTAATTCACGTAACAAACCGGTTGTTGCCAAAGTGAGTGCGAGCAGTTCTACCCTCGGTATTTCTCCCGATGTTGCTGAACTTAAAGATATGGTGAAAGCCATACTTCTCGATAAGAAAAATCAAAACCAAGCTCCCGCTCCCACGGTCGAGGAAAGTTGTGTTACTTGTGGTGGTGCTCATTATTACCGAAATTGTCCCGCCACCGATGGCAACGTTTATCGTGACAATATTCAAGAATATGTTTACCAAGCCGCTGCAGCTAATTTCAATCAAGGAAATACCAGTTACCGAGCCCTGATTGCTAATCAAATTCGACCTCCTGGTTTTCCTCTCGTTCAACAAAACCAAGGAAATAACCAAAACCATTACAACCAAAACCGGGGAAATAATTACAACCAAGCTCCAACCTACCAACCCCCGGTTAATCAAGGCCAAATTTATCGACCCCCGATTAATCAAACTCCGGTTCCCCAAGCTTCACCTTACCAAGCTCCGGCTCCGCAAACACAAGGTGTGTCAAAGGATGACTTTCAAAGCTACATCAAAGCTAATGATGCGGTTATGAGAAATATGCAAAACCAAACCCAGAACATGCAAAATCAAATGACCAATTTAACCGATTTGCTTACCAAGTTCATGAATTCCAATACCGCCTCTACTTCGGGCTCGGGTTCTCTTCCTAGCAACATCGTTGCTAACCCGAAAAGTGACTTGAAAGCAATCACTACCCGAAGTGGCGTTTCTTATCAAGGACCCACGATTCCTACTACCTCTTCTTCTCCTCCTAGAGTAGTGGAACGTGAAACCAAGGTGACAAAGGACACGGTGCCTCCTACTAATAACGGAAGTACCAAAGACGTCCAACCTCCGGTTGTCCAAGTTCAACCTCATGCACCAAATTCTAAGCCCGTTGTTGCTCCCGTTAGTGCTCCGATGCCTAACCCGAAACTGTCAATTCCATATCCTTCGAGACGTAATGATGAAAGGCGCCGTGAAAAAGCTAACGACCAAATTGAGAAATTATACAAAATCTTTAAAGATTTGAGTTTCGAAATTAGCCTCACGGATGCTTTAATTCTTATGCCAAAATTTGCCTCGACTCTTAAAGCCTTAATTAGAAATAAAGAAAAATTAAGTGAAATGGCTAGAACTCTGTTGAATGAGCATTGCTCGGCGGTTATCCTCAACAAGTTACCCGAAAAACTTGGAGACCCCGGCAAATTTCTCATACCGTGTGATTTTCCCGGAATGGATGAGTGCTTAGCCTTGGCCGATCTTGGCGCTAGCATAAATCTCATGCCATTATCCGTGTGGAAAAAGCTTTCTCTTTCGGAGCTCACTCCTACTTGTATGACTCTTGAACTTGCAGACCGTTCCATTACCAAACCGATCGGTAGATAAAGATGTCTACCTAAAAGTAGGAAAGTTCAAATTCCTGGCCGATTTTGTAGTCTTAGACTTTGATGTCGATCCCCGAGTTCCCCTAGTTCTCGGGAGCTCCTTCTTAAAGACCGGATGTGCTTTGATTGATGTGTATGAAGGAGAATTAACCCTTCGTCTTGGAAAAGAAGCCGTAACATTCAATCTTGACCAAACCTCGAGATACTCCTCTAATTACGATGATATGACGGAAAACTGAATCGACGTCATTGAAATGGCTTGTGAGGAATATTCTCAAGAAGTTCTCGGTTTCTCCGATATGATCGCAAGTGGCAATCCCACTTTTTATTATGACCCGATCGACTCTACCTCTTCTCCGACTCTCACTACCTTCGGGGATAGTGACTTTCTTCTTGAGGAAGTCGATGTTTTCCTTGCTCTTAAAGATGATCCAACTTCACCGGAAGTTGATGACTCTTACTATGACCCGGAAGGGGATATTCTTCTTCTTAAATCATTTCTCAATGATGATCCATCACCCCCTCCCAATCAAGGAAATTATTTGCCTGAAATTTGCAAAGAACTTAAAGTTTGTGTGGCTAAAACTGATAAATCTTCAATTAATGAACCTCCCGAAATCGAACTCAAGGACTTACCTCCTCATCTCGAATACTCATTTTTGGAAGGTGACAACAAGTTACCCGTCTTAATTGCTAAAGACTTGAGTATCGTGGAAAAAACCGCTCTCATAAAGGTTTTGAAGTCACACAAGCGAGCCATCACTTGGAAACTCTCCGACATCAAGGGTATTAACCCAGAATTTTGTTCTCACAAGATTCTTATGGAAGAGGACTACAAACTGGCGGTTCAACACCAAAGACGGGTGAATCCAAAGATCTACGATGTCATCAAAAAGGAGGTTGAAAAACTTCTTAATGCCGGATTAATTTACCCGATCTCAGATAGTCCTTGGGTAAGCCCCGTACATTGCGTACAAAAAAAAAGTGGCTTTACCGTTGTTGAAAATGATGAAAATGAGTTAATTCTGACTTGACTGGTTACGGGTTGACGTGTATGCATTGACTACCAAAAGTTAAATGAAGCCACTCGTAAAGACCACTTTCCACAACCGTTTATGGATCAAATGCTTGAGAGATTAACTGGAAACGATTACTATTGTTTTCTCGATGGTTTCTCGGGTTACTTTCAAATTCTCATCGACCCTCATGATCAAGAAAAGACAACGTTCACATGTCCTTTTGGAACGTTCGCCTATCGTCGCATGCCTTTTGGATTATGCAATGCACCGGGCACGTTCCAGAGGTGTATGATGGCTATCTTTCATGATATGATTGAAAAAACGATGGAAGCC
>BQNB010118787.1:4150-20928 GCA_026074375.1 Tanacetum coccineum
ACACAATGCTTATACTTTATAGTTAATAACAACAATTTGACAGAGTTACTTAGATTCTTAGTATAAACAATGAATCACATATAATTCACTCCAAAAACATCTATTAGAGATTAGCAGCAACATTCCACAAGATTGCGTCACCAACAAGTTTATCTATGGAAAAAGTGAAAATGTGAGGCAAATGATCACCTTTTCATCATGGTACACATCAAACACTACTTACATTATTTAATGACAACTTACCGACGCATTAACTTAAACTATGCTTCACATAATTAACAGAGATTTTACACAAAAACAACCCCGATGCAACGCAAGCCTTATTTCATACTCAACGACCGCGATATGAACTTATACTATGCGTAACATAATTAACAAAAAAGATTTTACACAAACACAAGCCCGGTGCAACGCACGGGTGTGGTCATGCCTCGTTAATATAACATATTACATCATTTTTCATAAACATTTATGGTCTAAATGACCCATAAGCACATACTTCACGGGTTTTTCCAAACACCCGTTTTGACCCACTTTAAACGCAACTTTAACACATACTATAGAAAATGACTTGACATACTTTAACTTCGGTATTTACAAAATAATTTGACACTTGAGAACAACATTAACGACCATTAATGACACTTGGGAGTTCAACATCGATTGAGCTCGGTATCTAGTACTCTAGCTCCTAAGCATAATCTAACTCGCTTCCAAACCTTCTAAATCTTAGCCATAGATCTTTACCTCCAAGACATACTTGCATCAAGAACAACCTACACAAAACATCAACAACTAGAAGGGGTAAGCTTACGCTTAGTAAGTAACCGGGTTAGAACATATATCATACATATATTACACATATTCGCAGCATGAAAAAACACCATCAATCCCATAGCTATTACCATTCAAGTATGCATCCATAACTCTATAGCATCCATCAAACTTTAACCACATATTACTACAACAAGATATAAAGTAACACCAATCTTCTAGAAATATAAACACATATCTTGGTTAATCCATAACTAAGGACTAACACTCTTTTCTCCAACTAATAAAGTTTATAATCAAACCACACTTTCTAGGCCAAGACTTTCAAATCCTAAACACCTTCATTCATAATAATTATATATGATAACATCAATATTAGACATATCATAACCAAGGTTACTTACCTTCTTGAATCCAAGCTAAGTTTATCAATAATCCTCATCATCGTTCAAAGCTTGCTTTCCTAAATCATAATCATCACGAACCAATATCACATAAATGAAATACTATTAGAAGGTTTATACAACCCATTAGTTTACCTTTTATTATCTCATCATATGAGTATATCTTGATCATATATGATGAAAACCCCCAATACTAGCTTTGTTCAATACCATTAATTATCTTAATCCCATGAGTTATATAACATCATAACAATAGTTTAAAACACCTTTTACCCAAAACCCCCAATCTTGGATGCATGAACGCTAATCATAAGTTGGTCTTGATCAATTATCACAAACACCTCAACACTTGTTTTAAAATCACAACTACCCAAAACCTCGAATCTTGGTATATAAACCCTAACACCTTAAAATTATCAATTCAACTCAAATAGAGATCACTTATGACGACGGAGGTACCCGAAAGGTTCACTAGAGGACATTTCGTAAAGGTTATCCAGTAAGGCTTCCGGAAGATATGCCGGAACAACACACAGGCTACTTGTTCTCCTGGATTCACGAGATTGTGTCCCTAAGATTTCATCTGACACCTGACAAGAGTACTAGGTATAGCTCAGAACTCCATGCTTTGTAGTACGAGCACAGTGCAAGAATAGTGTCTCGACACTGTTCCTCGAACATGTATAAATACCTTTCATTCACACACTTACAAGCACATTATTCTCACTCTCCACTACATTTGACTAGTACTGGACTATCAGAATATCCCGTTGCTCATCCTTACGCCGGAGCTTGGTCTTGGGACAACCCCAAGACAAGGCTAACGCCTTTGTCTCATATATTTCAGGAACCTGAAGGGCTTTAGCTCTATTGGAACAGGAATACTCTCCGAGGTGTGAAGATTTACTTCAACAAATTGGCGCCATCCGAGGTACACTTAGTCGATTCTACCGGAGCCACTAGAATGACTGGTGGAATACTTAGGGGAACCCTCACGGATCACCAATCAGAGCAAATTCCAGTGGGATAACGATAGGGCTGGTGGGTCCACCTCAGGGCGGTGAAACGATAGAAAATCGTCAAAACCCCCATCAACGGATCTCTCCGTTTAAGGAGCAAAAATCGAAGGATTATCTATCGGATCTTCAAGTTCGGATAGTAAAGGGGGGGGGAAATTTATTTAAAAATATAGGACGGGGCAATGTGTCACCAATTAAGCCTAGTTTTGACGCTGTGAGAAGACCGAAACTAGAGATCGATCGGTTTGGTAACGGGAAAAGAAAAATATGGGATTTTTTTTTATTAGGATCCGACTCTTCTAAAGACCTTAAAAAGGATGCTAGTAAAAAACCACTAACCCAGAGGTATAATAGAGTTTACTGGCATAGTATTCAAGATGCCAACAATAACACTCAAACTTAATCAAATGGAACAACGGAGAACCGAAAGATACATCTTTAGCTGATTCTATCCGCAGGCAAACTGGGTGATTGGCCTATTCGGTGATTGTGGTGCCGTATGTTCCAACAAACCTCAATGGGAGTGCTGAGAGGATGGTGCGAGAAACCTCTCGAAAGAGAGCATTGACGGATGGGTAGAACTCAGGCAGCAGTTCATCACAAACCTGAATTTCTCAAAAAGGAGGGCATGTTTCAAAAAACCCAACGAAATAACCGAGTTGTGAGGAACGGCCAATGAATACCCTGGTGGCTTTTCAAGGAAAGGTGGATGTGAGATACAGCTTTATTACGGGTGTTCCAGAGGTCATGAAGATATCATCATTCATGGACGCTTACAAATGCCTAGAGTTGGCTAAACGATACTCTGACAAAGTACCGAGGACGGTGGATGTAATGATGACTAGGGTGGATGATTTTGTAAGATCAGAAGAAGCGTTCACTAGCATGGAATTGCCAAAGGGATAGGCTTATGAGGCTCTCAAAAAGTCTTCGGGTCCAGTTAGTAGGATGGAAGACCAATTCCACCGGGAGGATACAGGGTAGACAGACGAAGAAATGAAGGGAGGAGCGCATTCAACAGTAAAGAGGGCTTAGTACCGTATCGTGCCCAGGCCCCTATCAAGCACCTAGGGAGGGTACCATCATCCTAGGGTTAACCTTAACTCGCTCACAAAGTTACCCAAAGAAATACTAGCTTTGGAATTACAGCTAAACCTGCAGCCACCAAGGCCGATGCAACTCCCACCAAAGAAGGAAAACCAAGATAGATATTGTGACTATCATGGAGAGAAAGGACATTACACTAATGATTGCTTCCAGATAAAGAGGCTGTTGGAAATAGCCTTGAAGTCGGGAAAGCATAACCACCTGATCAAAGACGTTAGACAAAAGGGTCGAGGGAACGCAAAAGGAAAGGACGCAGGAAAAGACAAATTTATAAACATGATAAGATCTTGGCTGGATGACAAGAAGAGAAAGTCATCCGAAAGGGATGAGAATCGGATGAAAGTACCCATCGTGTTTCCCCCTTTGTCGGTAGAAGATGTCTCAGATGAACCACTCATCATAGAAGCAGTCATGAAAGGATACTTAGTGCGAAGAGTATATGTAGATCAGGGAGCATCGCTGGAGGTGATGTCTGAGCATTGCTTCGAGAACTTATATCCTACTATGAGGTCGCGACTGAGGAGCACTCAGATGGATTTAGTGGGGTTTCGTAGGAGGGGTGGTGAAACCATTAAGGAAGATCGAATTGGAGGTGGTCTTCAGAGACGGTGGTTTGTTCAGGACCGTCATGATTAAATTTACCCTAGTTCGAGCTCCCTCACCTTATAATGTCATTTTCGGGAGAACAAGTTTAAGAGCTCTCCAAGTGTTTCCTCAATAATACACTCCATGATAAAGTTTCCCACTCCAAGAGGGATCGCAACTTTGGTCACTCGAACAATGGTCATTGCCGAGTGTCGGAGGCTAACGAATAAGCAAATGGTCGAAAAATAAACCGGTCAGAACACTCTTCGGGAGGAAGAAGGCTCGGAGAGAGTGGGTTTGACAGAGCAAACATTAGTCAATCTGTCATATCCGGATCAGCTAGTTATGATAAGGGGAAACCTGTCGGAAGGATGTAAGGACCAGCTTAAAACACTACTAAAGAAAAGCATGGACGTCTTCGTGTGGGAACCAGCCGATATGACGGGAATACCAAGAAGAATTATAGAACACTCCTTTAATGTAAACCCTTCAATAGAACCCGTTGCGCAAAAAAGAAGAGTTATGGCATCCGACAGAACCTATGCGATAATCAAAGAAGTGGGAGAATGGATGAACGTAGGAGTAGTGCGCCCGGTAAAATACCCTACATGGATATCAATCCCGGTGCTTATAAAAAAAGGCGACGAAAGCTGGAAGATGTGTATAGACTTTAAAAATTTTAACTCGGTGTGCCCAAAAGACTATTACCCCTTGTCGGACATTGATGGGAAAATAGAATCGGTGGTGGGTTTTCGATACAAGTGTTTCCTGGATGCGTATAAGGGGTACCATCAGGTGCAAATAGCCTTGGACGACGAGGAGAAGACGACATTCTACACGGACCATGGCACATATTGTTACACGAAGATGCCGTTCGGACTTAAGAACACGGGGGCTACTTATCAAAGATTGGTCGACACGACTTTTCAATCCCAGATCGGAAGGAACCTAGAGGCATACGTAGATGACATGGTCATCAAAAGCAACGACGAGAAAGTTCTAATAGCAGACATTGCCGAGACATTTGACAACCTTCGAAGGATCAACATGAAGTTAAATCCGAAAAAATGTTCATTTGGAGCGGAAGAAGGAAAATTCCTCGGATATATGGTCACCTCCGAGGGGATTCGGGCTAACCCGAAGAAAACCAAGGCAATCACCGACATGCAATCCCCTCGGACTTTAAAGGAGATGCATAGTTTAAGTGGGAAGTTGGCCGCTTTAAAAAGGTTCTTGTCTCGGTCCGCCAAAAAATCATTGCCATTCTTTGAGACTTTGAAGGACATAACAAAAGAAAACAAGGACGAATATCGCTGGACAGAAAACGCAAAAAAGGCGTTTCAAGAAATGAAGAAGTTCATAGTAGAGCTACCGTTGTTAACCACCCCTGTAAAGGAAGAAACGATGTACGTGTACATGGCAGCAGCAACGGAGGCCGTGAGTACGGTGTTGCTGACAGAAAGAGAGGGAAAGCAATGTCCGATACAATATGTCAGCAGAACGTTGAATGAGGCCGAAAGGAACTATGCCCCCTTGGAAAAGTTAGCCCTGTCGTTGTTACACATGTCTAGGAGGTTACGAAGGTATTTTGAGGCTCACCCCATCAAAGTCATAACGGATCAGCCACTCAAACAAATATTAAACAAAGATCAAGCGTCAGGGAAGCTGGCCAAGTACTCAGTGGAGTTGGGAGCATACAACATAACCTACGAGCCAAGAAATGCCATAAAAGGTTAGGTCCTAGCCGACTTCTTGTCAGAGGCTCCGGTAGGAACCCTTACCGAGGAATTCTTTTGATTGCCAGCCGGGGTACCAAATAAGGATGGTGTTGAGAAATGGACACTCTTAACTGACGGTGCATCAAACAGTAAAGGGTCCAGAGCTGGCCTAGTGCTCATCAGCCCTAGCGGCGTAGAGTTCACATATGCTCTCCGCTTGAACTTCACAAGCACGAACAACGAGGCAGAATATGAGGCCCTACTCGCAGGGCTCCGTATGGCGAGAAAGATGAAGGTGTAAGATATTAATGTGAAGGTCGACTCAAAGTTAGTGGCGAGCCAGGTCAACGGAAGTTATGAGGCAAGCAACACCAGCATGATCAAATACCTCGCCACGACAAAAGAATGCGTAGCCAAATTTAAAAGTTGCGCCATCCAAAACATACCCAGAAACTTAAACCAAAAGGCCAACATTTTAAGTAAGCTGGCTACACATGCGTTTGATCACCTCACAAAAAAAGTCTTGGTCGAAGTACTGGCAGAGCGATCGACCGACCGAAAGGAGGCAAGTGCTATCGTGGAGGAGGAAGAAGACAACTGGATGACGTCCATCATACGTTGTCTGGCCAAAGGAGTATGGCCGAAAGACAAGGAGGAAAGGAGGGCCCTGAGAATGAAAATAAATTAGTATGTCCTCGAGGAAGGTGTGCTCTTTAATAAAGGGTATTTGGTGCCCATGTTAAGGTGTGTGGGTCCCTTACAAGACAACTATGTCATCAAAGAAATACATATAAGATCCCGTGGAATGCACATCAGAGCGAGGTTTATGGTGGCAAAAGCTATAAGGCAAGGGTATTACTGGCCAACTATGCACATGGATGCTAGAAATGTGACACAAAAATGTGACTCGTGTCAAGTACATGCTCCGGTGCTGAGGCGTCCCAAAATGCTAATGACTTCAATCATGGTTCCATGGCCATTTTACCAATGGGGAATGGACATCCTTAGGGCCCTACCCCAAGCCTCCGGAAAGTTGAAGTTCGTCATCGTAGCCATTGATTACTTCACAAAATGGATCGAAGCAAAATCGTTGGCTAGGATTACCGGGAAAAATGTAAAGAAGTTTGTGTGGGAAAACATTGTGTGTCGGTTTGGGCTTCCTCGGATAATAGTCACGGATAACGGAACCCAGTTTTTCAATGACCCATTCAAAGGCTGGTGTGAAAGACTAAATATTAAAAATATGAACACGGCGGTGGCTCACCCACAGGCAAATGGTCTGATAGAGAGGGCTAATAAAAGTCTAATGGAAGGAATCAAGGCTAGGCTAGGAAGAGAGAGGGCATAATGGGCCGAAGAGCTACCCAATGTACTTTGGGCCATCGTACTTCCCTAAAGCAAAGCAACGACAAAATGCCCTTCAGCCTTACATACGGAAGTGAAGTCGTGATACCGGCGGAAATAGGAATGCCCACTCACCGAACTATGATGATTGGGGAAGACGAGAATGAGGACGAGTTGCGTCTAAACATAGATCTCCTTCAGGAAAGAAGAGAAACAACGGCAATAAGAGAAGCCAAGTATAAGACCAAAATGAAGCAATACTACAACCAGAAAGTAAGGTTAATGTCGTTCAAGCCGGACGAATATGTTTACCAAAGGAACGAAGCCAGCAGAGTGGAGGATCAAGGCAAGCTAGGCCCAAAATGGAAAGGACCCTATAGGGTGACAGAAGCATATCAGAATGGTTCTTATAAGTTGCAAACAATGGGTGGAATGGAGGTACCTCAGACTTGGCACGCCATGAACCTTAAGAAGTGCTACGTATAAAAGTTATTATGTTTAGAATTATGATAACCTACGGATCTCTGATGTAATGACAGTTTGTATTTTTTTTTTTTTTTTTTTTTTTTTTTTTTTTTAAAATGAAAATTCCCGACGCCTAAATCCAGGAGAGGAATAATTTTCCCGTAAACACAAAAACAGGCATAACTAATATGTGGCTCCGTTAGGGATTAGCTACCCCGGGCCGAGTCACATAACCAATGTTTATGCCATTTTTACCCCGGTAGGTGTCTCACATCATAGATGAGTCCAAGTGCCAATGGCCAAGTGACGAACATTTCCCAGAACGCAAGCCGAAGAAGAAAATAATGAGAAAAAGAGAATAGAAGAGAAGTAAAAAGGAAATATGAATACGAAAAAACAAAAGAATGATTAGAAAAGATTAGGGTGAAAATGACTTTGTAATTGGAACAAGACGATCCGGATGAGTCCAAGTGCCAATGGCTAAGTGACAAACATTTCCTGGAACGTAAGACGCCCCAGATGAGTCCAAGTGCCAATGGCCAAGTGATGAACATTTCTCGGAATGCAAGACGCTCCGGATGAGTACAAGTGCCAATGGATAAGTGACAAACATTTCCCGAAACGCAAGACGCTCCGGATGAGACCAATTGCCAATGGCCATGTGACGAACATTTCCCGAAATGCAAGACGCTCTGGATGAGTCCAAGTGCCAATGGCCAAGTAAAGAACATTTCCCGAAACGTAAGACGTTCCAGATGACTCCAAGCGCCCATGGCCAAGTGACGAACATTTCCCCGATCAAATGGTGCACGAAACAAAATTAAAAAGTATAAACGACGAGGAAATAACAAAGAAAAATAAGCTTACAACTAAATCCATTACCATCGGCCAACACGAAGTTACAAAAAAGAGCACAAGTATATAGTGCGCCTTCGTACAAGCCACATATTTCACAAAATTAGCTTAACAAATAACATGTACATTACATAACCACAAAAGACAAGAGTAAACCCTCCGAAACTACTACACATCCGACCATCCAGCGGAAATGGCTTGGTTAAAAACATCAGACATGCTTTTCTTGTACTCATCGCTAGAAAGTAACCGTTGGAAGACGGTAGGAAGCAGGTGCCGAACGTAGTTATGCCTCACAATCTCTGCATGGCTAAGTTCTAGAGTCAAACGCTCCAAATCACCCTTTAGAGTACCCACCACACTCTCGGCTTTAGATAGGGAAGATGTTTTAGAAGCAAGGGCTTCCTTCAGGTGCTTGATTCGGTCCTCTTGTGCCCTGCTCTTGTCAAGAAGGTCATCCTTCTCCTTCTCTAACATGACGAGCTTTTCAGCGAGAGCTGCCTCTTTACTGGCACACCCTAGATGCTCTTGCCGCAAAGTCTTGTTCTCATTAGCCAGCTGGTTCCGGTTCCGTATAACATCAACTAGTTGATTCTGAGTCTCTGTTAATCTATCTGAAACATCCTTACAGGAATGGTGAGACTCATACAACTCCTCATAGTTGTCGTTCAATACTTTATACCATTGCAAAAGGACAATTTGAGCTAGAGTCCCTCGACCAAGCTCGAACCATGAATGCTGAAGAGCCTGATAGTCACTCAAACAGCTCTGTTGGTCCCGGACAGCGGGAGTAGCAAGGTTTATCATCATATCCCGACAGGACTTAGCGTCATTCAATACGGAATGAGTTGTCAGATTCCAATCTGAGACGAAAAGAGTAAGCGGAACCGCATCCCCCGCAGGGAGCTACCTGTGACAGAAGAAAACGAGAGGCTAGTTACATCTCCCAGGTATAAAACTTGTACAATGAACGAGTGATTATTTAACAAGGATAGAGGATCGAACCAACGCCATCACCACCGGGATTTCACTTGGGAAAGGCCAGACGACCTGAACCATCGGAAGAAGAACTCACCACATGACCTAGAATAAAACAAAGTTAGGTGAACAAAAATAAGAAAGGAAAGGAGAAAAGAAAGATAGTAAAGCATTTACCGAAAGAACCAGAAGCATGCCTATAAGTTTGCTCCTCCCCTTTGTCATGATGCAACCCACCTCTACTGGAATGAACATGTGTATCTTCGTCAGAACGGTTAGAGTGTTGGGGTCCAAGGGAGTTGTTAGCAGGAGGAGAGTTAGCATCAGTACCATCCTCCACATTATCAAGACTACGGTCCGCATCGTCTTCCTCACGCCTAACAGATTCTAAAACCAGGCTACCTCCGCCAGCCGTAGGGTCAACATTATCTAGAATGATGGTGTTGAGAGGTGAAGCAGAATGATGGGTTCCAGAACCATTGTGGGTAGAATCATCTCCTTCGGATTCATCCAAAGCAAAAGTCAGAGGAGCTCCTTTCTTCTTCTTGGTGGGGCGAGAGGTTCCTTCGGCAGCTGACCTTTTTTTGGTAGCTTTGTCCTTGGTAGCTTGGGCCTTCCTTTTGGCCGCAAGAACCCTCTCGTTTTCATACACAACAACCTTCTAATGGTCAGATTTCTCGGGGATCTGGGAACCGAAAGGCAAAGGTTGGGTAGTATGCTGATGTATAACTTCATTAGCCGCAAGAGCGACCCATTTACCAACACGTACACCTCTGGCCATCGGAAACTTGAGGAATTGAGACATGCTGGTAGCAACTGCAAAAGAAAGAACAAAACAAGTGAGAAGGAAACACAACGGTCAAGTAATATAAAAAAGCGAATAAACAGTAGTACAAAATGTTACCAGTCCTTCACCATCTTTAAAAAACCGATGGTTCCCCACTATGCATACCATAATGGTCGTAAGACCAATATCATATAACATGGTCAGATGAACAGGATAAAGGTCGATTATTTTTTCATACAATCGGCGAATGTCCTCGGCCCGAACGCCAGTAGGAGGAGGATCGGCCACACTAGAACTCTGATGCCTCCACGGCATAGCATCCGGAATAGCACGACGATCAATAAGGAAAAAACGGTCCTTCCAGTGCTTCAGACTCGTGCAAAACTCGTTGAAAATCTTGTCGTGACCTCCTTTCCCCAAACGACGTTCGAAGGAGAACCAATGACCCCGCTTATTGAGTTTATAGAAGGCACGAAACAGGTTGACGGAGGGATTTATTTCTAAACTACGGCAGTATATCTCGAACATGGTTAACCGGTTCAAGCCTAACATAAATAATTAGGAGATACGTATGCGGAAGTGTTTAATACCGCCAAGGAGAAAGGTAGAAAAAGGAACCCTAACACCCGACAGCTCTAGATACTGATCATATATACCTATCTTATCAACCGGTAGCCTATTTATAGTCATACCGGAGGGAGGAACACAAGGATGAAGGTCTAAAGGAATGGCGTATTCTGCAACAAGGTTTTTAACCTCATCGAAAGTCAGGACGGAAGTATAGACGTGCATGTCAAACTTCAGAACGACAGCGTTACCAACAGTTTGAGATTCGAAAGACATGTGGTGCAGTGGAAAAGGGAAGGTCAAAAGAATAAACGATAAAAGGACGAAACACACCTAAAGGAAGAAAAATCCAGAGGAAAGGCCTAGAGAGAGAATTTCAGTAAAAATGTGAAACTGTAAAAAGGCGATGAGGTATTTATAGGCGAGTAAGGGTAACTGAAGAGTCATGATGTGACCGGTGCTGACGTGGAGAAATCTCAGTTGTATAAAAAATGACACCTGGCCATACGTGGCACTATCATGAATATCAAGACAAAAACCTCACTCGCCCCGAGAGACCACATCCGATAAAAAGTGATGTATACCTATGATCATCCCCAAAGGCTATAAGGGGCGTACATACATACGAAGAGTCAGAATAAATTAAGTATCATGCAATCACCTAACAGCTGATCACATGATACTGGGGGGACATGACGACGGAGGTACCCGAAAGGTTCACCGGAGGACATTTCCGAAAGGCTCTCCGGTAAGGCTTCTGGAAGATATGCCGGAACAACACACAGGCTACTCGTTCTCCTAGATTCACAGGATTGTATCCCTAAGATTTCATCTGACACCTGATAAGAGTACTAGGTATAGCTCAGAACTCTATGCTTTGTAGTACGAGCACAGTGCAAGAATAGTGTCCCGACACTGTTCCTCAAACGTGTATAAATACCTTTCATTTACACACTTACAAGCACATTATTCTCACTCTCCACTACATTTTAATAGTACCGGACTATCGGAATATCCCGTTGCTCATCCTTACGCCGAAGCTTGGTCTTGGGACAACCCCAAGACAAGGCTAACGCGTTTGTCTCATATATTTCAGGAACCTGAAGGGCTCTAGCTCTATCAGAATAGGAATACTCTCTGAGGTGTGAAGATTTACTTCAACAACTTACTTGTAGGCAAGATCTATAAGCCTTAACCCATTGATTAAACATAATTTCTTAATCACAAGATCATAACTAGTTGTCTTGTTCTTCTCTCTTCTCCTAGCTCGTTACATCCACAAAGACCCAAAATAAACTAAAAGATTTTAGAATAATTTAGAAAACCTGGGATTATCTAAGAGGTGGTTACTAGTTTGTCACTTTGGCATAATAAGTCCCTCAAGTGCTATTCCTTCATATTTGTGACACGTCAAACTTTCTATAACCATTTACATTATATGTTGACTTATAGTTTAACTATCGGGTTTGACTAACCAATCACGTGAAGCCTTCCAAACTTATAAAAGTCGTAGTCAAACTATATAATGACATACTCGTAATTTAATACTTAAAACCCAAATTTAGGGTGTAGCAAATCTACCCTCCTTATTTAAATTTCGTCTCCAAAATCTTATTGTCTAACATTTATGTCCACACACAACACTTGTCCACATCTGTAACCCCATTTTCTCTTCACACATTCAAAACCTATGTAATTCAATTGCAACAATCTACATGATTTTGCATCACTAGCTATCCTATAACGATTCGTTTTCCTTACACCGCACTACTTCAAGCTTATCTCTATCGCATTTCAATTCTTACTAATGACACTATGTCATTCATATCACATTTAACGATAGCCAAATTATCATTTTAATAACTTTTTCACTATAACACATTCTTACTCATTTCTTTTCTAAAATTTCCAACAAGGACTATACGTTACTCGTAAAATCACTACTTTGACTTTACATAAGTCAAATTTCAACTAATATTTCCACTATTTCATAACAACGCTAATGTTAAATAGCGTTTATCACATTCATTTCTTATATCTACCCAATGTCACAAGAAATTCTATAATCTCAACCCAAATTCTTCATCATTAACATTCACTCTATGCACCTATATCGTAGGTTTCACATTTCGTCTCACACTTAAGTCGTCATCTAATTTCATCCACATCTAACTTATTTCTTCACAATTTTAAAATTGTTTTACTTTTCATTTTCTATTTCTCCAAGCGTACTCATGTCATACCGAAAACACATAAGCCCACTCATTTATAATTCTCTATTTACATAAAGAGACGTCCCAATTTATGTAAGTAATTATAAATTTATGGTTCGGGAATTTACAATTTCTTTATTCAAATGAAGAGGTGTCCCAATCTATTTAGATAAGAAGATTATAAATCATCTTACTTAAGCATTTCTGACACAACGTTTATACTGCTATTACACCTTCTACCTTTTCTTACTTTGCATTCGTTGACAAAAAGTCAAACGCTTTCCCCTTTTCACTTTTCTAGTCTTGGATCCAATTTACTATAACATTTCTCCGAGAAGAATAATACACATGCCAAGGATGGAGGCAATCTTTGCCAGTGAAGGAAATTTAACTCATCCTGAAGGATTTCTATAACATTCACTTGTTTAATCGGGGCTATAACACATCCCCTATAACACATCCCCTAGGATTACTATAGCATATCTTGTAGGATTAACTATAAACCATTATACTATAACATTTCACCGAAATCATCTATAACAACATAATACAGTAGAACTCTATAAAAAAATACACATGAGACCCACCAAAATTTAATTAATTAAAAGATTTAATAATTAATTCGATGAAATTAAAAATTAATTTAATTAATTTTTATTAATTTAAGTAGATAACAAATGGTTGGAAGAAAAAATTCACAAAATATTAATAATAATTTTATTTTTTTTTGTTTTTTTTTTAATTATTGTATACAAGCATTATATCAAATGAACTGGGTCCAATTTGAAAGAAACCTTCAATCTCCCCTTATTATGTTTTTTCTTCATTGTGTTCTAATGTCTCACATTTTAAGGACATGTAAAAATATTTTGCATTTCAGCAAAAATAAATGTATTAGGATTCAATTGAATCATGCAAATTTCAGCATGGACTATGGAAGTTATGACAAATACAATTGCGAACTGCTTTCGTCATTGTAAACTCGATCCACATATAACATGACTTTTGATGTTTATACAGTAGAAACTCTATAAAATAATACACTTGGGACCACCAAAATTTATTAATTAAAAGAGTTATTAATTAATCGATAAATTAATAATTATTAATTTATATATTAATTAATATTTTATTAATTTATAGTATACAAATGGTTGGAAGAAAATATTGAAAGCGTTATTGGAATTAATAAAGATGATATCGATGAAGAAGATGATGAAAGTTCTACAATGGAACCCCCTTCGCGAAACGAAGCTATTAAAGCGGCAATCACATTGAACAATTTCTTGTTGAGCTATGAGAAAACAACACCAGAAGTTCTTACCATGCTAAGGAAAATTAGAGACGAGATTAAAGGAGAAATTGATTTCAACAAAAAACAAAAGACAATTGAGTCATTTTTCAAGAAACCTTCATAAATCATTCATGTAATATGCTATATATAAGGAATTATTAATTTATATTTTATATGGGGTCTAAAGAAATTATCAAAAATGTATTATCTTATAATTTTTGCGAATTATTAATTTAGCACCCTATCCCCGAGTCGGGACCGGCAAAAAATATTATCTTAGAGAGTTTATTAAATAATCGAGTATTAATTTATCGAGTTTCTATTGTACTTGTTTGGAACTAGTATTTATATCAATGGAGTGTATGAAAACTCGAGTAGAACTTAAGCAATAGCACACAAAATAAAAGTCCTACAATTCCAAGTCAACGGGTAGTATCAAGAAATTTCATATATTACGGTTTAGATTAACGAACCCTTTTGACCTATGATCATTATTACAAATCATGTCATTACAAGCCATTTGTGAGAAATATAATTTTTGCCAATTTGTTAATAAGAGTCATTTCGGCCTATACTCTTAATTAAACCTTTATTAGTTCATTTACTTGTATATTCATAGTTGTCAATTATGAAATACGAAACATATACGCACGCTAACATTTGAGACAAACAAGAAATCCTTTCGACCTATAAATCCAAGTTATTTAGACACATATCGATTCAAACAAAATCATACGCAAAATCATATGTCTATATTGCAAATTACCAAACCTTCCATTTCAATGTTCACATTATTCCAAACCAAGTAAAAAAATTACTCCATGATTATTTCAACTAAACACAAAGAATCAACAACGATATCAATTTCAAACATCTTGAAAAGTAATAGAGTTTACACAAAGTATGATTACAATAGGTGAAGATAAAGGTTTGGAGTTTACCTAGCTTCAGCCTTAGCCCAAGTCCCAGCCTCGGTCTATTTTCCAAACATACCCGTTGTATAGAAAATAAGTTTGCTTTTATAATGAATCAAAAGATGTTTATGCCTTTTTAGACCTATGACATCAAGGGTGTAAATAAAAAATTTAATAAACAAAACGGTATATGAAACGGGCATTGTGGTTACTCAATCGACACCACGTACAATTTGGTAAAATGAATCTATTAATGGATCGAGATTGCGGTATGTTAAAGTTGGCAAGATATTTGACGTTATACATGTATTATGAAACAAAAAAGTAAGTATTAGCAAAATACTTTTAATAAGATGATCGACAAGTATAAAATTGTATGAATCTGTACACACGCAAACACTACGGGTTAATATATATTATAGAAAATATATGATATGAAACACCTCTTGATATCGTAATATGTTTTTACCAAAACTCTAACATCATATTCATTCATTTACAAGTCACTAGAAAAATCAAAGAATATCAAGGGCCTTCATTTACATAGTATTTAGGGTGCGTTTGGTATGGGCCTATGGGAATGAAAGAATGATAGTTGGAATGATACTTAGGGTGCGTTTGGTTTGATGTCATGAATCACAATCGGTATCGGATTAGGAATAAGATGGAAAGACAATGGATATGGTTATGTATATCAATTAGGGGTGGCAATTCTTGACCCGACATGAAACCCGACCTGAAACCGACACGAAAATTAACAGGTTCGGGTTGAGCCTAAATTAAACGGGTCAGGTTCGGGTTGAGAATAAATTAAACGGGTCGACCAGCCAACCTGTTTAAGTTTTTTTCTTAAATTAAAAATTATTTATATTTTATTATACGGGTTAAATAGGTTAAAGTGGTCGACCCACGAACCCGTTTAACATGTTTAACACATGTAATGTGTCAACTTTTGTATTTAAAATGGGTTAAATGGGTCAACCCGAAACCCGTTTAACCTATTCAACCCGTGTAATCTATTTAACCTGCCAACCCAAGTATATATACGGGTTAAATGGGCCAGGTTCGGGTTATGTGTTAACAGGTTAGGGTTGACATAGCTGACTCGATTATTCAAATGGGTCGGGTTCGGGTTAGGGATTTCTGACCCGCTAACCTGTCAACCCGAACCCGCCAACCCGGACCCGACCTGAATTTCCACCCCTAATATCAATCCTAAAATTGTTGTTTGGATTGATAAATATGGGTTAGGTATCACATTTTTACTTAACTAAAAAAGGTTTGTATTGCTACAATACATGTTAAAATTAACAAAGTTTTATAAAAGTATTCATGTTTTTGACAACAATTTTATACTACAAGTAAATACATCTTCAACACAAACCCTCCAATCATGGATTGTATGTCTATAAAAAAAGATAAAAAAACCATCTTGAAACATAAAGAAATATATGCCAATTACTGCAAGTGATTATATATATTAAAAAGAAATAGACACGAAAGAAAAAACACTGATGGACAGAACAAAAAATGAATCATAAGAACCTACTTTAGGTGGTATGGAGGATACCAAGATCTGTAGATATGAATTCTATATTTGAAATCCATATTATTCAAACAAACATCATGTATGACTTTCATTTCCATTCCTCATTCCTGTATATGCATACCAAACAAGCCCTTAATGTTTGGTATATTAATGTGGTTATCAAAAATTGAAAGTATATCTTAGGGGCTGTTTGTTATAGCTGTAT
>BQNB010118788.1:0-20928 GCA_026074375.1 Tanacetum coccineum
CTTCTGCTTTATATGTCTTAAACATATACAAAGCTTCATCGTTGGTATTTATTAAGTACACATAACAAAATTTACTGCAATCATTAATGAAAGTAATGTAATAATTATTTTCTCCTTTTGATGAAGTTTTTTTGAAATCACATAAATCAGTATGTATTAAACCAAGTATTTCATTTGATTTTTCTAAAGATTTATGTGAATGACTTGTGAATTTAGATCAAACACAGATTTCACACTTGGATATTTTATCCTTAGAAAATTTAGGCAACATGCCTAAGTTTATCATTCTTTGCAAGGAATGAAAATTAACATGGCCTAATCTAGAATACCATAAGAAAGAAGGATCAATCATGTACACTGAAGCGGTGCTAGTACCGGCGTTATTATTATTTATAATGTTGTCATCAGTTACAACACTTAGTTTGAATAGTCCCTCATCGACGTAACCCTTTCCAACATACACTCTACATTTAGTGATTTCAAATTTGTCTGATTTAAATACGAATTTAAATCCCTCATTACTAATAATAGGGCCACAAATCATATTTTTGGTGATGTTTGGCACATGCAACACGTTTGTGAGTACAAGATCCTTTCCAAAAGTTAGCTTTAGTATGACTTTCCATTTTCCTTCAATCTTTGAAGCGGTTCCGTTCCCCATGAACATTGGTTGTGGTTCATTCACCTTTTGGTAAGATACATACATCCTTCTTGAATTGCAATTGTGCTTTGTGGCACTTGTATCAAACCACCAATCAACAACATTAGTGGTTAAGAAGGATCCAATAACTCCAACAAATTCTTTTGGAGATTCCACATGGTTTGCTTGATTAGAATTTCCTCAAGAATTTCCACCTCCATGCTCTTTCTTATGGAGACAATCCTTAGCTTTGTGCCCAGGTTTCCCACAGACCCAACAATGATAGACTTTCTTGAAGTTGTAGCTCTTTTTTGGGTGTAATCCTTCTTTTCATCCTTAGACTGTTTCTGTCTAGAACCACTACCATTTTTGCCTTTGTTTTTTTGGTTAGACTTGGATTTGGAAGAGCTTTCTCCAACCATGTTTGCATTTGGTTCTATTGAATTTGCATCAGCTTTTTCATTTATCTTGTTATCTTCCTCAACACAAATTTTAAGAACAAGTTGCTTAAAACTCATACCATCAGTCAAATGTTGTTATCTTCCGCAAACAAATTTTGAGAACACAAGTTTGCTCAAAACTCATATCATCATCAGTCAATGTTTAAGATAGTAAACTTGAAGTGTTTTCACATGATTGAGGCAATTTTTCAATAATAGAACCAATAAGAAAGTTAGAGTTTATACCCATGTCTTCTACTTACATTTCATGGATAATGATTTGGAGTTCTTCCAATTGTTTCACAACAGCCTTTGCATCATTCATTTTGAAATTTAGGAATTTTCAAACAATAAATTTCTTAGAACATGCAACTTGAGTCATGTATTTCTTTTCCAATGATTTCCAAATCTCCCTTGCAGTTGCAAAGGTCGAATAAATATTATGCAGGGAATCATCCAAAGCATTTAGAATATAATTTTTGCAATTATATTCATTATGATTCCATTGTGAGGCGGCCCTTTCATAGCTTGCCATTTGTACCTCAGTAGAAACATTCGGTCCATCCACAACATACGGATCTATTGGTTCAGAATTCGTGAGAACATACGACACATGCAATGATGTCAAGTAAAACAACATCTTTTGTTGCAAATGACAAAAATCAAACCCTTTAAACTTTTTAGGTTTTTCAACATGAGATTTCTGAATGGTTTGATCCATCTTGATAATTTTGCTTTAGATTGTTATGAATAATATTACAACAATATCAAAGATTACAATAACTGTGATTGAGGCCTACAAATCGCAGTGTCCTAAAATAGAATTTCATTCGTACAATATTTGTTTTGAGGATACAACAATCAATTCACGAAAAACTTGAATCTATCGAATCTCATAGTGCTTCATGATGGATTTGAAGAGTATTTTTGGTGTATTTGATGATCAAAACGCTGGAATGATGGCATTATATATAGGGAGGCTCGTGACTCTTCAAATAGTCACATTGTTTCATGAAAAGAAGCTATTAGCGATGATTCAACGACGACTTAGCGACAGAAAATTTTGTCGCTAACTAATACAATTTCAAACAATCGTGATGGTTCACTCAATGACACATTTTCAACAGAAATAGATATAACTACCACCATTGCGATTAGGCGCGTCTTTACAATGTAATGGTTCATTAGCAACGGTTTTGTGATAGAAAATTGTTGCTAATACCCATTATGTTCCAACAAGTGAGTGGTCCAACAAACTAGGGATGAGCATGGGTCTGGAACCGGTGGAAATGTAACCCTAACCGATGTATCCGAGAACTGAATTTTGAGAAAAGCATGAACCGATAACCGAACCAAATATGTTTTTTGGTTCCAGTTCCAGTTCCAATTTTGGTTCTTTGGGTCTACTCGGATAGGAACCGATTTTCTGGAAGAAGAAAAAGACCTCATGCACTAATGAATTAAGTCAATAATAAAAGAACAAAAGAAATGTATTTTTTAAGCATTTGCAACCATTTACGTTAAAAGCAATAACATTTAACAATTAAAGCATAAGCTCAAATAAACAATTATTTTATAATTTCACAGGTTCAATAATTGCATAACAACCTGAAAAACAAAATAAAATAACTTTAAAATTTGTCTTAGAAATAACTAGAACCGTTTATATTTTCACAGTTTGTTTCTCTTTATCACTTATGGTTAGTTTCTCTAATTATTCTTCCATATCTTTCACAATCTCACCGTCTTTAATAATATCTTCAACATCATCCCAATTAATTTGCGTTCTCGACTTTCTCACCCAATCTTGGCTGCAAATCAAAACTTTCACAATCGGCTTTGACAAGCGAGTTCTATAGGGGTCTAATACACGCCAACCCATACTAAACGCCGCTTTAGTTACTTTGATAATGATGATAGTTGTTTAATGGAATAAATAGTAGGGTTTCGGGTGTTTGGCTTGGTTTTTTTAAAAGTAGGTTAGTAGGGTTTTTTTATAGTACGTATGATTTGATTATGGGAAATAAAAAAAGTTACATGTTTTTAAAATTATTGGGTGTTTGGTTCTGGAACCAAGAACCGATGGAATCGAACTGAACCGAACCAAGAACCAAAAAATCTTAAAATCAAGAACTGGAACCGGAACCTACGATTCTAGTCTAGTTCGGTTCTTCTTAGTTCCTGATACGCCCATGGTTAGGATAACTATCATTGTTATTATGTTTAGGATATGTATTGGAGTCGTGTTAGGATATGTGTTTAGGATAAGTATTGTTATGTTTGACTCTTAATAGCTAAGTGTCGTTATCTTAGGAAAGTGTCATTAGTTTAGGAAAAGTCAAAGGTCAAAGGTCATAGTAGTTATAATAGGCCCATGGCCCATTTAGCTATTAGGGTTTTACCCTACCTTGATTTATAAATACTATTTTACTCTTTTATTATAATCAATCAATCAAGTTTAAGATAAACAATTCTCTAATCTTATTTTCTCTCTTCCGACGGAGCTAGCACCCTCTAAAAGTGGTGCCTTATCCCGATACTATCCGTAAGAGTCGTATCAATTGGTGCTTTCATTAAGAGTTCTCGTTGAGGGAGCTTCCGATTTAGGGTTCCAAAAAAGGTTATTGTTCATCGAGTACTATTCACACGTACTGTTCACCGAAGTTACTGTTCGCGCGTACTATTCACCGGAGTTACTGATAATCAAAAAAACTTTTATTTTCCGAGTGACTGTTCATGGCATCGGGAGGCAGCGATTGGGACGCAAAAGGCGCACTATCAAAGCTCTTGCAAAGGGGTACGGTGGCTGAATACCATACTGAGTTTGAGATGCTTATAAGTCGAGTAACGGGGAAATCTGAATCTTTACTTCAAATGATTTATATCTCTGGACTTAAATTGACGTTACAAATAGAACTATTGAGGGCAAGGCCTACAACTTTAGGAGAAGCCTTTTCCTTAGCCCATATAACAAAGGCTCGTTTTAAGGCAATTGTAGATAAAGAGCAGAACATTAAGGAGAAAGCACATACCACTCTATAATTTCCAAGTGAAGTGGCCACATATTGGGGTGATGATGGTTTTAAGTAGGGTGTACAGGAGGCGTCAGCCTTCGAGGAGCTTAAGCAATGGTTATCTACAACACCGGTTTTGAGTTTACCAGATTTTAATAAGGTCTTTGTGGTTGAAGCAGATGCCTTCGCTAATAGGATAGGTGCGGTATTACTTCAAAATAGTATGCCCAATAGTTATTTTAGCCGTAAACTAGGCCCAAAAATAAGTTTAGCGGCCGTATACCAAAAGGAAGTTGTAATCGAATTACCTAAGGAATTTCAGGAGGGGCAGCCGTTGAAAGAACCCATAGCTATATGTGATTGGCAGGAAGTGATTTTCAAGACTGCAATGCAAAGAAGATTATGAGATCCCGGAATTAAGAGTTCTTTTCAAGACACCACCTTGAGGGCAAGGTGGTTTCGAAGGAGTGGGGAATGTTACGCCCAGTTTAGGAATGTTTGTATGTTTGACTATTTGTTTAGGAATGTCTATATGTCGTATAGGAAAATCATTGTTTAGGAATGTCTTTGTATTCAATGCGTTTGACTATTTTTTTAGGAAGTCATGGTAGCCCATAATAGGCTCATGTCTCATTTAGCTATTATAAATACTCTTGAACTCTTTTATTATAATCAATCAATCAAGTTAAAGATCAAAACAAATCTTTAATCTTCTCTTCTAATTCTTAAGGAGCTCGCACACGCTTGAAGTGGTGCTATTATCCGAGACAACCCCTAAACTGGCTCTACAATGTGCGCTCTTAAGGTCAAACTCTAAAACTTTAGATGAAGCTTTTTCATTAGCCCGTGCAATGGAAGCATGCTTCACGAACCTACAACTTTCGGAATTTTTAAGGTCGAATCCTTCAACTTTGGGAGAAGCCTTCTTCAAAGCCCGTATCATTGAGGCCTATTTTGAGGTCGAACGGCCCACGATAGCCATCACCAAACCAAACGACGTCACCGCAAAGGTACAACTTCAAGATCTTGAGCAAACCAATCAAGGACGAGGAGACGAGCCTAATCGTATTTTGTTGGTTACGATTCATCAGATGCTATACCCTATTACTATGGAGGTTCTGCATCAAGTCTTCTCTCCTCATGGGTATGTCGTGAAAGTCATCATCTTTCAGAAGTCAGCTCGTGTTCAAGCACTTATTCAATTTCAATCACGCCGTAATGCCATAGCTACAAGAAACTCATTACAGGGGTGTAATATATATGAGGGTTGTTGTCAACTAGATATACAGTTCTCAAATCTTGAAGAGCTGCAACCGAACCAAAATGAAAATATCTGCTACTACTATTGGGATATTTGTTTCTCGATTCTAAACGCTGACGAAGCTAATAACACTAAACCACCACTTTTTGCCGATACATGTGGCAACAATTAGGGTGATGATTCAGAAACTTCAGGTTCGCTGACACCAGCAGAAGAAGTAGTGGATAGCGGGCATAGTTCTACATTCTCTTCTTTAGTTGAACACGAAAGTGTGCGAGTTCTCCAACTATGGGAAATAATTGGTATTGGTGATGTTCACGAGCTCATGGATAATAAGGGCATTTATAATTTTGTTCAACTAAATGCGGGGGAGCGGATGCGTCTGCAAGCTATGGTGACAGGTCGCCGTACCAGGGGGTCGGAGGATCACCGGAGGAAGCCTCGTGGGAAGCGGATGTTGGAAGAAGAAAAAGGTTGAAGTGTTACGTCTAAGGAAGCGGAAGGCGGAAGAAGAAAAAGGGGTTTGATCGCAGCAACGAAAGACGAGACTGCGCTTTTTTTGGAGCCTCAGTATTCGCCTCCCTCAATCCTGGTCCCGGTTCTATTGCTCATAGAAGAATATGGCATCCCGGAATCCAGATGATTTATTTTTTTTAGACATCACCTTGAGGACAGGGTGGTTTTTGAAGGTGTGGGGAGTGATACGCCATAGTTAGGATAACTAGCATAGTTAATATGTTTAGGAAATGTGTTGGAGTCGTGTTAGGATATGTGTTTAGGATGAGTATTGTTATGTTTGACTCCTAATAGCTAAGTGTCGTTATCTTAGGAAAGTGTCGTTATCTTAGGAAAAGTCAAAGTCAAAGGTCAAAAGTTATAATAGCTATAATAGGCCCATGACCCATTTAGCTATTAGGGTTTTACCCTACTTTGTCTTATAAATACTCTTGTACTCTTTTATTATAATCAATCAATCAAGTTTAAGATAAACAATTCTCTAATCTTCTCTTCTCTTTTCTGATGGAGCTAGCACCCGCTAAAAGCGGTGCCCTATTCTGATTTTATCCGCAAGGTTCGTATCAGTTCTGGTCCAGTTCTCGGTTCTGATCCGGTTCTTTGGTTCTTTTGCTCATCCACTACAACATTCGCTTGTATCCCCGACGACATAATGAGTCTTTTCCCGGTGACATGTCGTCGGGGAATACTATCCCCGTGGACATGTCGCCGGGGAATACATGTCGGGGAAGTCGCGAAGGGGATTCAATCCTGGGCTATTTGCCTCGGCGACAACGATGGGCCCACACTGTTTTCAGTCAACGAAAACTTTGGGTCGTCAAAGATTTTCCCCGACGACATGTCGCCGGGGATAGTTTTGTCATTAATATTAGTTAATTAATTAATTAATTAATTAACTAATTAATTAATTAATCTACCTATAACTATCCCCGGCGACATGTCGCCGGGGAATATGGTTTACATTGTTGACCAGTCAACCCTCGCAAGAAAATCCCCTACTATTTTTATTATACTATCCCCGGCAAAATACTGCAAAAAAAAAATTATGCAGGCTGTATTACAGCAGGTTTTAGATTTTTTTGGAAAAAATCTACCAATAAACAAACTTGTATCTACCAATATATAATCTACCCAAATACATTACATCTTGTATCAAAACACAAAACAATATAACAGATCAACGCATTTCATATAAATAAGATAAATACGACCAAAATCCGAATAAACATAATATAGTCTACAAAACGGGCTTCCTAGCCACAAAACTTGCAATATCCGCAAGATACAAGTCAATAAATATTTAGATAACATGTTCTAAATGTACGGTTCAACAAATGTTTATATACGGGTTGCCAAAATATACTTCAAAAAATAAAATAGCATATACGTACCCATATATAACATGTCCTAACTCTCCTCATTCTCATCGGCGTCCTCATCCTCGTCGGCGTCCTCATCCACGCCCTGCTCATCATCCCCGCCCCTACCACTCCTGTTGCCACCACCGACCTCATACTGTGACTGAAGCTGTGTAAGTAGCTAGGACATCCGATCGTCACTCCTGACTACCGTCATCAGCATATTGAGCTCTTTCCTTAGCTTCTTGTTTTCTTCTTTGACCTCATCGACATCGGCGTCGGTATACGTGCATCGAGGCTCGTTGATAGAGATGACATCCCTGCACTATCCTGCCAAAACCCTACCAACACCAAGAATGTGTCCCCGCTGCTTGCCCCGGCGAACCATGGCCATTATCTGGTCCTCGGTGTAGGGCACACTCGTCGGCGTATTCGCGCCTAGATCCTTGAGCCTCAGCATATCCTCCTATGTAGTGAAAAAAAACGAGATAGTAAATATATTAGTCGGGTTACTACATTATGTCTCGACAAATCATTCAAGTACGTGTTTAGAAACAATACTTACGTATTGAATTCCCACCTCGTCCTACAAGAATACGCCGTCAACAGTATGTGTGTCGAAGTAGGTCTGGATCAGGGACGTGTACTCTCGAGTCTCGGAGCTCTCCATCTGTACATACACACGTATATAAAAGTGACAAATCACAATACACCATGTATATAATCAACTATATATATGTAAAATAATTATAATGTGTATTACCTGCATATCTCGGATGACAGCAAGTGACCGGGATCCCAGCCGGTAGAAGACCTTTCTTTTTGCCCGGTTTTGAGCATTTTGAAGGGATCAGGCAGCGTTCTTAGTATTAAGCCAATAGTCAATCTGCTTATCCCAATCTGCTTGATGTTCGGGGGAGGTCGGGATCTGATGCCTTCCACGTCACGCGGTCCCGTCTGCTGTAGAACCAATGCTCTTTCTTCAAGGATGCCTTGTTGTCGAGTGTAGATTCTTGGCCGAAATGCTGCTCGATGCCCTTCTGGATTTTTTGGCCAATAGCTTGGATTGGGATGTGGGGCATCAAGTCAAACGTGTTTGCTGCATATCATATATAACAAAAGACAGACTTAGAGATATAAATAATTACAAATTTAGATAAATATAACACAGATTAAATAAATAAACACGATAATATTAATAATATTAAAGGTATTGAAATAACTGTCCCTAGGGTTTCCATGACCCCTCGCCTTCTTCTTCGACTCATTTTTGTTACAAGAAAGGTAGTGCATCGGGGACTCCCTATCGATCTCGTTTCGAGGCAGGTTACTCAGTGAGACGCGTGGTCACCGAGAAAGAAAGCTGTGTGCCTCTATAGTTAACTCAAAACGGATTTCTGCAGGCATTGCACAGTAATCTTCCTTAACCTGATGGTTTTCTTGGCGTTTCCACTGCGGGTCCATCCCTAGTATTCGGCTTTCCTGCCTCCCCTGGTTGGGTTCAAGTGAGTGATAAGTCATAAAATCATGCAATCAATTCAAGTTATCAAGTTTATGCTTATATTACAGTAATCTAGAAATTCTTACCTCGGTAACAGGTGGAAATCTAACGTTGAATGGGGACGATCATCCACCTCCACGTTTACCACCGTGACCCATTACCATCTGCTGACTTGTACAAGTACAATTAGAATAACATATAGAAATTCATAAACAAAATAATATAAGCATGCACACATCCAAATACATACACTTTCAAATAAAGTTGATGTGGCGCTGACATTTGAAATGTGAGTTGTAAGGTGAGTTCTTATTACGGTTGAAAGGTGAGTTGTAAGGTGAGTTTTATTTGGAGAGAAAAAGTTGATGTGGCGCTGACGTGTCAGGTGAGTTTGGCATGCTTATACCATCCAGCCTAAGTACAGCAAACCCCGTATAAAATCAATTTCGAACCCCTAGATGAAGAATTTTGGGTTTGGCAGTTGGCATGGCTTTATCGTAAGACTACATTTATTCACAACCCTCACAATCAAATCTCTCAATAAAATATTATTTTTTCTTTCTTCTACTTACACAATCAATATATACAACCAATTTATATTTTTTTTACCATTTATCACTAACCCAACCTAATACTCACTCCGTCCCTAAATAAGTGTCCACTTTTGACTTTCGAAGTCATTTTTCAACAACTTTGACTTTAACTATGTCTTTTTGTGTTATATAATACATGATGCAAAATATATGAATGAATTGGGTTTTAAATGTATTTTCTTTGATACAATTTTCATTAAGTATTATATAACACAAACAAAATAATTTAAGGTCAAAGTTGAGAGAAAAAGACTTTAAAAGTCAATAGTGAACACTTATTTAGGAACGGATGAAGTATATAATATTATTTCTTTTATATTTAATTCAAATGAATAAAAAATGCAAAGCCAATCACTAAGGAACATGTGGAAGATTGGTTGAAGGATCTTTAGATCACTGAGTAACCAGGTCGTGTGTTTCATTTATTTTCATATGTACTTTATAAATATAATATTGAATATGAAATGCTTATGTGGCAACCGATTGGGTGAGCAACCTATTGATAAACATAGCCTAATATCATGCGAGTTGCAAGCTTTTTGTGGCTATAAGTTTGGGTACTTGGTCTCGTGACTTTGATTAATCAGTCAAACAAGTTTTTTAAGATTTTATACCTTTGTTAGAACCGGAAGCAGTCTCTCTATCTTAGGTAGGGGTAGGGTTGTCTACGTCTTAACCTCTCCCATACAATGTGAAAGACGGTATTGGGACCCATAAACCGTGAAAGGCAGTATTGGATGTTATCTTACCTTGCCTCTAAACTATGTTATTGTTAGTGTTTGAGATTACCGTAATGCACCTATGTTTTCATGAATGATGCGCATGATCGGATAAATGAGAGCATAACATTTTCATTTAGTCAAATCATGAAACTTGCTATTTCTTTCATGATAAATAAGATATGAGGTTTGTGGACGTTATTAATCATCTTTCAAGCGTAACATTTTCATTTAGTCAAATCATGAAACATCTTTAACAACGAACACATGTTTTTTAGACAAACTTTTTTAGTTCACTTATCAGATCGAATCTAGTCGGAGATGTGCAAAGATTAGTGTTCTAGGCCAAGCCGATACTAATCGAGTCTGTTATATCAAACGTATGCAGACATAACGTTTATATGTCACTTCTTTATGTGTGACTTGTGAGTACTTATTTGGTGAAATAAAACATGTCCTTTGGGTTTCATAAAGCCAACAAAGGTTTCGATTTTTAAGAGAATGTTTTGACTTGCTTACTTTGACCTTTGTTTTTAAACTATTAAACATGAGACCGAAAAAAAAAACCCGCACAAAAAAAAAACTCCAGCAACGAGAATTAAAAAAAACCCGTATAGCCAAAAAAACAAACTTTTAAACATGAGGCCAAACACATAAGCCCATATAAGAAAAAACAAACTATTAAACAAGAGACCGAAAAAATAAACCCGCACAAAAAACAAAAAAATAAAAAAAATTAACGTCCCGCGACAACGCGCGGAAAATTAACGCCCCGCAGCAGCGCGCGGGTAATCATGCTTGTTTTAGTCGAGTTCCGGTACTTAAATCTGGATTCAGGTATGACGAAGTGATGAATGAAGTTGTATATACGTCGTACAAATAATGAGATACCATATACAGAAATGCCGATCGACATGATAAAAATGACAAAAAATTTGAGTAATGATGATATAAGTTTAAGCTCTTGTGTATCAAGATTATATAGACAAAGAGTTAAACAAACTACCCTTCAGAATTCATGTCGAGGAAAATATATATGTACAATCTCATCGAATAGTGTTTAATTAAGCGAACCACGAGAAAATTAGCATCATATTTATCAGTTAATATCAATATCCCATGTACGTAATTAAACCGCATACATACACTCACAAGTGTTCATCTTTTGTAGAAGGATCGTCGTCTAGTAAAGAAACGAGGATACCAACTCTTTCGTTGGATTCAATCAGCATCGACACGACTTCTCTCATTGATGGCCGATCAAAAGGTGACATATGTGTGCACATTATAGCGATTTTAAATCAAAAAATACCCGCGAAAAAATCTTCGATATAAGCCCATATAAGAAAAAAACAAACTATTAAACATGAGACCGAAAAAATAAACCCGCACAAAAAAAAAACTTCAGCAACGCGAATTAAAAAAAACCCGTATAGCCAAAAAACAAACTTTTAAACATGAGGCAAAACACATAAGCCCATATAAAAAAAACAAACTATTAAACACGAGACTGAACAAATAAACCCGCACAAAAAACAAAAAAATTAAAAAAATTAACGTCCCGCAACAACGCGCGGAAAATTAACGCCCCGCAGCAGCGCGCGGGTAATCATGCTTGTTTTAGTCCAGTTCCGGTACTTAAATCTGGATTCAGGTATGACGAAGTGATGAATGAAGTTGTATATACGTCGTACAAATATACAGAAATGCCGATCGACATGATAAAAATGACAAAAAATTTGAGTAATGATGATATAAGTTTAAGCTCTTGTGTATCAAGATTATATAGACAATGAGTTAAACAAACTACCCTTCAGAATTCATGTCGAGGAAAATATATATGTACAATCTCATCGAATAAACCGCATACATACACTCACAAGTGTTCATCTTTTGTAGAAGGATCGTCGTCTAGTAAAGAAACGAGGTTACCAACTCTTTCGTTGGATTCAATCAGCATCGACACGACTTCTCTCATTGATGGCCGATCAAAAGGTGACATATGTGTGCACATTATAGCGATTTTAAGGACAGATAACATGTGGTTCACTACACGGTCATCTCCCTCAAGATCCAAACGACTATCAAGTATCCCAACATCTAGAGAATTTTTTCGTATATAACTCCTTACCCATGTTACGAGATCTCCTCCTTGATCTAATGGTTGTACGGGTGCTCTTCCTGTTACTAGTTCTAATAGAACTACCCCGTAGCTGTATATGTCACACTTCTCGGTCACCTTCATCGTGTATGCATATTCTGAAGAAGAAATAAAAGACCATAGACAAAAATGAGCATATACATCGACAAAAACGTGCTTAAATGCTTACTTTTATAGCAGATAAGTGGCTCATTTCTATGATATTTGCGATGAAATGAATACGAAAATGAAGTTTGAGCTTACCAGGAGCTATGTAGCCGTAAGAACCCGCAACTGCAGACATGGACTTAGACTGAGGCATGTCGATCACTTTAGCGAGCCCAAAATCACCCACATGAGCTTCCGCATTCTCATCAAGTAAGATATTATTCGACTTAATATCCCTATGAATAATCCTCGGTTTACAATCATGATGTAGATAAGCAAGACCTTGAGCTGCCCCAAGAGCAACCGTATACCTCGTTGGCCAATTCAATTGACACGACGGACCATTATGAAGCGATTCCCCCAAACTACCCCTCGACATATACTCGTATAATAACAAATTAGATTCTTGGTAAAAACAATAACCGTAGAGTTTCACAATGTTACGATGCCTTATCTTTCCTAACGTTAGTATTTCCGCTTGAAAACTGTTTTCAATGTTGTTCCCTTCGCGATTCGAAGCAAACTTTTTGACAGCAATTGTTTTTCCTGAATTCATAACCGCTTTATAAACTGTCCCAACGGCTCCTCTTCCAATAACATAACTGTCGTGAAAGTTCCGTGTTGCTTCAACTAGCTCTTGGAATTTGAAACCGTCTTTCGGCGGGAAATATATATCCGATGAAACCGGGGATGATTCTGCTGTTTCGTTGTCTACTGATGTAACGTTGTGTGTAACGCCTTTTTTCATTAGATATAAAATAACTGCAATTAAAACAAGTGAAACCCCACCTATGGCACCCGCGATTATTGTAACTAATTTGCCCCGAGAGTTATCATCACTATTGAAAGAAGGCGTGCCAGGTGTGGAACCTGATGTTCCACTGCAACTCGGTAACGGCCCCCCACAGAGCCCCTTGTTTCCAATGAAACTGGTTAAACCCATGTTCTGAAACAACGGGACAGAAGGTAAAGGACCCGTGAGTTCGTTGTAGGAAACGTTGCATGTCATTAAACTTGACAAATTTGCAAATGTTGCCGGGATTTCGCCAGTTAGGTGATTGTTATCCAGTAGAAGATTCTCGAGCAATATCAAATTCCCGAGCTGTGATGGTATCGGTCCCAAAAGGTTATTGTGACTTAGGTTCAAAGCAATTTGCAAGCTCGTGAGGGACCCGATCTCAGGCGGTATGGGTCCTGATATGAAATTACCTCCCATTTGAAGCTCGGTTAATCTTGAGAGGTTACCAAAAGCAGACGGGATGGGCCCAGAGAGTTTGTTTTGTGAAAGCAAGAGCAATTCAAGCTGGAAAAGAGAGCCTAGTTGACTTGGAATATCGTAGGAAAACCCGTTGTTACTAAAATCAAGTCTTTGAAGCATCTTACAATGAAGTATCCCGGCTGGTATACTTCCGGTTAACAAATTCGACGAAATATTAATCGTTACCAAATGAACAAGTTTCTCAATCTCATTAGGTAAATTTGACGAAAAATAATTACCCGAAAGATCGAGCCTTTGCAGCTTTTCACAGTTCTCTATTTCCTTCGGGATCGGGCCACTGAACCTGTTTTGACCGAGTTCAATAGCTGAAAGGTTTGCTAAGTTGCACAACGACGAAGGGAAGCTGCCTGTGATCTTGTTATTACTTAACCGAAGCTGAACTAATGATTTGCAGTTAATAATCCCATTAGGGATATTTCCATACAAATCATTTGATTCAAGATTTAGTAACATTAAGTTACCACGCCTGCACACGTAAGGCGGGATCTTCCCGGTCAATGCATTAGCTGAAAAGTCAACTACCCAAAGACGGTTGTATAGCCCGAGCCCTTCAGGAATGGTGCCATTTAACGAGTTGCTAAAGAGCTGGAGCTGATACATTTTGGGCAGATACTGAAAACCAGATGGGATAGGGCCCGTGAGGGTGTTTATGGAAAGATCGAGCTTCGTTAAGTTTTTCAAGTAACTGAGCTCGTTTGGTATGACCCCGTGAAGCTGGTTTTCGAATAGATAAAGCAATGTAAGACCTTTTATTCGACTCAACTCAGTTGGGATTTCGCCTACCAAATAATTTTCTGAAAAATCAATTTCTGTAGCTAACGAAAGATTGCCAATCTCTTTCGGGATTGTTCCATTTAATCCGTTTCTGTATAAGTACAGCTTCTTTAAGTACCTAAGATTCCCAATCTCTCTCGGGATTTCACCAACCAGATTATTTTGGTACAGTGCAAGAGTCTCGAGAGACGAACAGTTTGTTAGCTCACTTGGAATGGTCCCAGACAACTGATTATTCCAAAGGATTAAATCAGTTAACTTTGTTAACAAACCGAATCCCTTAGGTATCTCACCGTCGAAACTATTTTGAGCTACACCAAAATACTCTAAATTCACACAACCACCAATCCCACTCGGTATACTACCCGTCATACCATTTTGCCCCGCTCTAAACGTCGTTAAATTCTTAAGGTTTCCAATAGAATGAGGTAAAGATCCCTCGAGATTATTAGTGTAAGCCACGAATTCAACCAAAGACAAAAGCTGACCAAACGACTCGGGGATTGAACCCGAAAGCTTGTTGTTGCATATGTTTAAATGACTTAAACGAGTAAGGTTACCTATTTCATCCGGTATGCTTCCATCAAACTGATTACTGTTTAAATAAAGCATTTCCAAACTCGAGCAATTTCCGATCTCTTTAGGAATACTACCACCAAAGTTATTATACGAAAGATCAAGATAAGTTAACGAAACCAAACCTCCTATACTCGGGCTCATGGCTCCTGAAAGATTCATGGAATTTAAATCAAGAGACCAAACATTTTGGTTGTAATCATTTGTGCAAGTTACACCCATCCATCTACAAGGTGTATCATCCAACACATTCCAGTTCTTTAAGTACCCGAATTCGTCTGTAATGTTTTTCTTTAGCTCCAAAAGTAACATACCATCTGAATTTAACCCTTTGCAGCTAAAAATCAAATAATGAGCAACTACAATCCTTATGATCACCACCAACAATCCATAAAGCTTTGACATTTGTAGTCAACAATATTCCAACTTGCAACACTTAGAAAAAAGTCAATTTATGATCATCTGCATAGAATTTAAAAGGGTATAAGAATCTAAAATCTTTTTCATGGAAATCAACCAAAGTTGTCCTTTTTGATAAATCAAATAAGCCCACAAAAAGTGGCACAAAATTTGTCACTTTCTATATTAGTCCAAAAGATCAAAAAATATAATATGGGCATGAAACAAAACATAAAAACAATAAAAGGGTATGAAAAAAAAAGATCAACACATACCTTTAGGAATCAAAATCATGCAAAATGGTACTAAAGAAGCTCAAGTAATTCCTTGAGATGGTTGATAAAAAATGAAGTTCATGGAGTTGAAGATCCATGAAGTTTATTTAATTTCTTGGTAAAAAGAATAAATGCTTTTGAACCCAAAAAGAAATGAGATCAAATGCAATGAATCAAAAAGCTTATTCTATAGTAGGATTAGATTAAATAATATTAGATTTATGGGGTAATGAAATGAAAGATGAATTGGTTATGAAGCAAAACAACACATAGACACGTCTTGTTTAAAGTTGGCATAATGAACTTTTTTATAAAATATTTGTCAAGATAGATAAATATAGTTTTGTGTTAAGAAGTGTTGCAGTGAAGCTACAATGGCCGACCAAGCATGCAATGAATCACCTATATCTAAAAGTTAAAAGTTTCTTCTTTTTTAGTGCTTGAGAAAGGTATTCTAACCTTTTGGGCAATAAAAGTTTTAACTAGTACCTTTTTTTTACTAAACAAATTCAAACATGTTATATAAGCTGAATTAACCTTGTTAATATTTCGATATTGATCTTAAGATTTTACAATTTTACGATGCTACAAAGCAAAAAAACAATTTTGATTTTACGTATGATCTTTGCAAACTTAAGATCTCAATCTTAATCATAGGATATTAAGACTTACTCCGATCTAATCTTAGTTTTTTCGAACCAAAAACTAAAACCATACAAATAATTTTTTTTATATAGAATTGAAAAAACATATTTATCTTATTAAACATTCTATAATCATAATTTAAGATAATATTTTCATTAAACATTCATATAATTTTGTGTTTATGACATATAATAATTTGTAAAATTGTATAATATTAAAAAAGACTATTGAGAAAATGATATTATAGTAGGAATTTAAAAACTCGATCCAATCTTACGATCTCGATCATGCTAAGACGAAAACGATTTTGAATAAAATCTCGATCTTAAAAACTTTAAAAAACATCCAAGGATTCAACCAAAAAGTTTATAAAGCGTTTCACGACTTATACAATTACGTATACGAATCTCGAAGTTCTCCAAGCCGATATATATCAAGTATACTCTTAGTTTATATATGTATCTTTTATGCTATTCAAGCTCGAGCTCGAACTCAAAATAAACTTAAACCTTCCATCTTAAAAGCTCATTGAGCTATTAAGTCAAAATTCAAGTTTTGAGCAAATTCTTTATTTTAACTAGCCTAATGTCACGATCCAAATTCTGAAGGGTCGGGTTCTGCCTAGAAGGCGTACATGAATGCGATGGTTGCTGGTTTTTTCCTGTAGGTCTTGTTGGAGTACCCCAACAGTAAGGGTGTAGTACGTGCCCCGAGTAGAGGACTCGATATGGCACCACACTGGTCAGGAGTTGGGGCCGCTCCCCTGATGAGTCCAAGGCAGGACGAAACCAGTGAACCTCTATTATACGCGGGATGTATGGCTAGTCCTTATCGGTGTAAGGACGCCGCACGGGTCGAAACGATGACCCCGTAACACTAAGATCCCTTAAACTCTACTCACAATTTTTTTTCTTAAACACTCTTTTAAAAATGGCAACTCAAATTTTTTTTATATGATATCTTGTTAGGCAACTATTCTAAAATCAAAGCTTAAAATGAATGTTAATGATAAGAAATGAAGAGATTTGGTGATCAAAAGCAATATAATAAAGGGTTCTAATAATGATGATAATATATACAACTCTATAAACATTTTATAGCAAAATAAAAGAGATTCCAACTAATATGAGGCATCATATTATAATTTCATTTATTGACTAGCTAGACATATTATTTTAATGGTACACTTGTTTGTCTTGAATTAGCACAATAACATGTAGAATAAGTTGGATTATGACAGGTTTTAACTTTTTTTTTATTAGTGGGTTGGGTAGTGAAAGATCCATATAACAAATGAAAGTGAAAGTTGGTCTTTGTCCTAATACGGTGTCGTCTTCTTGTACCACTAGAATTTCTTGCACGTGAGCTTATTATTAAGACAGTCATTCACGAAAATTAATCTTAGTTTAGGAGATTAGATTTTGATCTAAATCTCAGTATAAGTCTTGTCATTAATATATGTCATGTGACTAGATCTAAATTGTTGTTTCTTTTGATTTTCATGATCCACAAAAAGATGTAGATTGAAAGGAATATTCTTATTAAAGGCGTTTTTTGGCATTTGTTCATAAAAAAAATGGTTCTTGCAACTCTTCTGACAACGAAGCACTATCTGAAACGATCACGAGCCGAGACTCAACTTCTTGCAAATAAATAAAACGAATGTCATTTATCTAGTTATTTGATAAGTAAGACTAGCGAGTTTAACTTGGTTATCATGTGATTTTTTTAGCATCTTCTCAAACCACCTTCACATGTGTAAGTAATGAGGTTTAAACGCTAAAAGTTCTGCAGTTCAGCCACTATGTCACAGTAGGAATTTTAGAACATATGTTTTAAAAGATAAAGATTATCTCAAGTTAGAGTCAAACATGATTGATCATGTTAACTTTAGATGATTTTAATCTTTTTTTTTTAAAAAAAAAGGCAAACTCAATTTTACAATTACTTATGTATTTTGTTAAGTTTTACAACCATATACTATCTTTTGTTAAACATTAGTTATCTTTTGGGTGGATAATGGCTGAAGACACATTTTTAATTTGTAAGAACCAATATTATCTTTTGGGGTTAAGGTATTCTGGTTAATTCACATTTTTTGTGGATTAATTATCTTTCTCATTTTAGGAAGAACCAATATTTAATTTGTATTTTACACTTTTTGTTTAAATAAGAACTTAATGCCATTAGCCTAAAATATATTGTTATAAGTAGTTGTATATTGAAATAAATCAAGTAGCTTATTTTTCAGTCTGATATATATTTTTAGTTTGAGCTTAATGTTGCTACAAACTCTTAAAAATGTCATCTTCAATGTTGAAGTATCCACAGGCTTTTTGCTTGCAACAATTCAACTTTTTGCTATTCAAAAAATTATCTAAAGTCATTAGTTCACTGAAAATAAGTCTATCAAAGTATCTCAGGCTTTATAAAAAGTATAGTAAATTAACATTGACATAGAGTAAAAAGATTTTGTCAAAAGCTTACGAGCATCCACAATGGATCAAGTTGCCAAAAGTTTTTCTTTATTTTAAAAAGTCTTTTGAAAAGGTTTTTTTCCATTGCATCAATGACTTTTTGAAAAGTTTTTCTACAAAGACTTTCAAAGCTTTACTCATTTAAGTGTAATACATTAATGTACTTGATGCATTGTAGATGCTTTAAGAGGGTGAGGTATAAAATCGCCGTTCAAAAAAAAAATAAGGTGAGGTATGGTTGCGCCATGGCTTCAAGTCTTCAAGTCATGGCAACAGCCCAAAAAAACTTCGTGCCAAAGATACCGGATGTGGTGTCATAGTAGGGCCGGATATTGGGAAGTGTGACAGGTGCGCTCGTACAGGGCCACCACCAAAGAAGGGCCACCAAATGTTGAAAATTCTGTTATATATGTATGCATTTTTTGTCACTATCCGAGTATAATGTACTAATTTGTATGAAAGAATGAGTATAATTCGTTTATACGTTTATTTTTGGTATTTAGTAGGACCTCCATATAGTAATGGCTCAAGGCCACCGAAATCCATGAGACGGCCCTGTGTCATAGCATCTCGGCTGGTAAATACCAGCCCACGCCGTATTTTTCTCCTTGCTGTCGCTTAACTAGGGGTCTCTTGTCGTATAGTTAGAGTCGCTTGTTTGGGCTCATTATTTTTCTCTTTTTTGTTTTCGTTTTTGTGCTCTATTCAACCTTTTGAAAAAAACTCAGATATATAAAAAAAAGCACTTCAATTTTTTTTTGAAAGGCAAGGAAAGCACTTAAATAAAACGACAAATCATGACTAGAATCAAAGTTAATGTGAGAGTCAGAGCACTAATGATTCTCATGTTGAAATTGTATTTAGTGTAGATGGGGTCTCATATTCAATACTTTTGCTATTTTTATATGCAACAACTTGCATTTAAAAATTGGGAGCCTAAACCTTGTGGGAATGCACTTTTAATCTTTAGATTTTTTTTTTCATTTTCTTGAATACATGAAAGTTTCAAATATCTTTCTTATTATATATCAAATTTGATTTAGCTTAAAGAATAAAATGACGAGTGCTTTCTAGTTCATGTTATTTGAAGAATCTGAGTCAATAATTAGAAATTCAGAACATCCTGATCGTTTCAGGTCTTTTACTTGGCAAACTCAAAATGTATACTTTGGTTATGTTTAAACCAAATGAAACTCTTGTAAACAAATCCGAAGCTACTAACAATAGTACTATGGCGTAAAGTGTTTAAACACTTTGACCAAATTTTTTACATTGTACTTTACGTAGTCCAAAACAATTTTTTATCGATAAACAAAGAAAGCGTACGGTCATAGAAAGTGAAAAATCTATAAATTTAAAGTTTCAAGGTATGAGCACATGGACAGTGTGTACAAGTGTGAACACCTTCTTCACCGCAATTCATGTCATTTTTATTTAACTTGTTTTTATCACATAATTTTTATGTTTACACTATAGTAATTTTTTGCGCTAAAAACTTTGATCAGATGATTAAACTTGTCAAGTTATGTGAATATATAATATTATAAATTCTTTGTGAATATAGTATTTCTCATGAATATATAATAGTCGTAACTTGTAAGCATGGTTTTAAAAGGCACGTCATGGCGTCGCTAAGGCCTTGCTAAGGCATGAGGCTTGACCTCCACTTTATGCAATGGACCAAGGCGTCTGACTAAGACGTGACGTGAGATGAGAAGTGGAAAAACTTGATAAGGCCTAAAGCGTGGAGGCTTTTTTTAATTCAATTTCGATAAAAATCGTTTTTTATAGAAATGAAAAAAATTATATGCCAAAATAGTTTTTTGACTTTATTCCTTATGTATGATACTTTTTGTAAACTCAATATATTTGAAATATGATATAAATACATAAATTTATAAATATTTCCATATTTTGTGTCGCTTTATGTAACGCAAAAAAAAAACGCCATAACTCCTAAAACGTGAGGCTTGACCACGCCGCTACGACACGCCTAATGCTATTTAGTAAGAGAAGAAATAATGAAGTGGACTTGTAGATTGGTATTAATAACGTCATTGCCGACGTATGAAGCATTCACGACTCTGGCTATACGTTGCACAAAAAGAATTAATTTAGTCTTATTAGCCCATTCATTATTTAATCAAGCTAAT
>BQNB010118789.1:0-20928 GCA_026074375.1 Tanacetum coccineum
AATAATTTCTAAGAAATTGTTTATTTTTGTATATTAAAAAGGGAAATCCAAATGTTAGAATGACCTCACCATCTTTCTTTCACCTACTTTACAGTTGAATAGACAGTTGTTCACTGTTCTAGGTGTCAGAATCACGCACCACTAACTTTCATTAAATGTAAAGTTTTGTGTTCATGCAATAACAAACCCTAAAACACTCCTCAATCCTTAACTTCCAAATGGCAGTTACAAATTTTTCAAGAAGAAAATGTAACTTCGTCAATCATAAAAGGAGATCCTTCACATTCACAAATCACTCATCTAACAAACATCCACAAACTCCCCCAAACTAAAATCAAACCATCTCAAACCCTAAAATGGCAGAATCATCAAAAGCCACTCAAACTCCCTCATCACCTGAAATCACTCCAAAAGAAGAACCTGTCACTCTTGACAAACCCGAAAGCCCAAATCCTTTCTTACTTGCAGATCTGGTGGAGTTCACCTTCGATGAAATAACCTTTACCACCAATAATGAGGTTGCCTTACTATATCCAGAACACCCAAAATCTGAATACTTTCAACTTGTCTCTGACTTCATCTCAAAGTGTTATCTAAGGGAAGCATTTACTTGGGCCCCAACTCAATACAAAAAGTACGTATCTAAGTTTTGGTATACTGTAAAGACCTTAGAAGACTCTAAGATTGAGGTATCCACTCCTACAGGGGGAATAAGATGAGAGATAAGTATCACTACTTTTAGGAATGCTCTTAAGGCACATTACTTACCTCACTCAAGTCAGTATGTCACTCCACCCTCCTTAGCAGTGATAAAGCCATGGTTTACCACAATTAGGTACAGTGGGAAAATTGGGGCAAAAGGAACACTCAAAAAGGGTTTCCTTCCTCATAGGTGAAGGTTACTGATGGCTCAGATCATTCAGTGTTTATGTTGAAAAACAGGTAGGCGTGATCAAATTTCCATCAAGGATGCCATTATCTTGTATTGTTTAGCAAATAGAGTGAAAGTAGATTATTCTAAGCTGATATGGGAGGATATAATCCATAAGTTGAACAAGAAAACTAAGGAAAAGGTTGTTCCCTATCCTAGGTTTATATCCCTTTTGTTGGAATACATGATACCTAATTATGAGAATAAGGAACTCACTGTCACACCCCGTCAGTGGCGGAAACACGGGATGCGACGATACCATTCATCGCATAAGATACAAGATCATACACTTTATAATTTACATTCATAAAACTAAAGTTTACAGAATCTTCCTTAAGATTCACCCTTCCATTTCCTCAATTAAAATTGACACAACAGTTATAAATAGTAAATATTTAAGAAAATTTTTGAGAAATTACATCTTTCGTATTGTATTAAATTTTCAAGTTAAATAACTATTTATCGTTAAAACATTAAATTTTTTATCTCTTTTTAGCAAAACTCTAAGTATATAATTCTTTATTTCAACAGTGGACAATAGTGCTATATGACAGTGAATATATGCTAACAATCCAAGACATAGCATCCCTGCTAGTCATATCTCAACATCCAATAATAAACCTGGAGTCGCAACTCCCAAGTTACTAACGCACCTAAAGGGCCTACCAGCTGGAGCATTATATTAGGGCGAACCACACAGAACCTTGCATGCCAAAAACAACACATGCAAGTACCACACAGAACCTTGCATGCCAAACACAGCACATGCAAGTACCACACAGAACCTTGCCATGCCAAACACAGCACATGCAAGTACCACATAGAACCTTGCATGCCAAACACAGCACATGCAAGTACCACACAGAACCTTGCAAGCCAAACACAGCACATGCAAGTACCACACAGAATATTCACATAGCAGTCATAAGCACATAACTTGTCCTAAAAACAAAACCACATTTTGTACAGATCAATTCAAAACATTTCAAAACATATTTGAGTATCATTTTCCCCCAACAGAAAAACCAGTAAAAAGTGGGGCTACGAGAACTCACCTCAATCAGCAATCAAAGCAACCGCACAATCTCAAATAAGCAGAACATAATAAATCTCTACGCAAGCGCACAATGTACCCGGCAACGACCTAATTAACACTCAAAATCAATACTCGTATAAAATTATCTTATTGTACAAGTGTTCGCCTTAACTCACACAAAATCCTTATTTTCATCCCAAAATCCATTCCAATTCATATCATTCCAAACTCGTTGTCTTAAATCTTTAATTTCTTACAAAACCATCGTCTTATTACCAAGACTTTATCTCGTTATCAACAATTTATCTCATATTATGGTTGTGTGGTAGATACGCGAAAATGACTCAGAAACACTTGGGCAAAGTGTGACATCAATACAACAAGCTCAACACCTCAAATTTCCAAACGATATAATCTACCAAAATACTCCGTGAAAAACTAACGAAAAGATATATATATATATATATATATATATATATATATAAGTATTTAATAATTTAAGTAAAAATAATAATATTTTATTATCATTTTCGTCTTATTATCGGGCTAACGGGGTAGTTACAACATCTCGTCATTCAATATGTCCAAAAGCTTTTACCTCAACACTTAATCTTCCTTAAGATTCACCCTTCCATTTCCTCAATTAAAATTGACACAACGGTTATAAATAGTAAATATTTAAGAAAAGTTTCGAGAAATTACATCTTTCGTATTGTATCAAATTTTCAAGTTAAATAACTATTTATCGTTAAAACATTGAAAATTTTATCTCTTTTTAGCAAAACTCTAAGTATATAATTCTTTCGAAAATTCGGCATGACCCGTACGTCTTTATGACTTTTTCCAAGGTATTAAACCTTAATCCAAAACAATTTTCACAAATCCGACGTTTTCCGACAAACACAATATCAATACCTTCGACATGATTTATCAAACCGTGGCAAAATAACCTCTTTTCAATCGACAAGTCCAACAAAAATCTTCCTCTTAGTCCAACACAAATTTCTTTAGTTCATTTATAAAAGTCCACAAACTCATTTATTTGTTATTGGGTCATATGGTCCATCATGGTCTAAAATACTTAGCCCGATAGCGAAACTTATTCCATACTTCTTTCCATAATCCTCCAAAATACAAATCAATCCCAATGGACCTTAAGCCCATTAAGTTACAACAAATATAAATCAAAATCCCATAACCCAAGGCTCATTAAGCCAGAACAATAAGTTATAAGCTCATAATATAAAAAATCCAAAACTAATTAAGCTATAAGCTTTTTATGTAAGCCGAAAGGCCCAATAAGCCATGAGCTTATGAGACAAGTCAAAAATCAATAAGCTCAAAATAAGTCGAAACTAAATAAGCTAAAAGCTTAATATATAAATTGAAATCATAAGACAAAAAAATCCATAAGTCAAAAACCTATTGTTGGGCTGGTATCAAACCAAACGCACTCTAGTTGGGCCGGACCCAAACCAAACGCACTCTTGTTGGGCCGAACGAGCCCAACGTTAAGCCCAAACCAAAACCAAACAAACCCAAATAAGCTATAATCTATCTACATATAAATATCGAAGCTTCAAAATAAGCCCCATATTAAGCAGTTTTATAAAATGAAAAATTACCACAACAACTATTTTTTTCAAGCTTAAAAATCCTTTCCCTCCTTCCATTATAAGCCGACGCACAAACACCCCTTTTTTACATTTTCATTTCCAAGATTCGATTTTTACGACGATCAACTTCTACAACTAGTGTTTTAACACCATAATAGCCATAAAAGTACAACTTTAAACAAAGTTTAGAAAACTTACAAGTTTGGATGACATTGGTTTGGTTTTGACGCGAAAAGAATAAACTCATAAACCTTTTATATAACCAGCGTCTACTAACTATCAACCCACTATCTATTCTTAACATGTGTTCTTGAGAAAATCTTCAAAATCTTTGTTTCTTTCTTCCTTGTGGTTCTTCCGGTTCTAGAGAGAAAAAGAGAGAGATTTTTGTGTTTTTGATTTTCAAAATGAGATGCATGAATGAGAATTTTGTTAAGGTGGTGGAATATTTGTGTACGAGGGGAACACTTTAGCAAATTTTTACCCCATCTTGTCCCCTACTAGGCGTCCAAGCATCCTAAGAGGCCTCGTGTGCTTCGTTTTCGTGTCGGGTTCTTTTGCGTCAGGATCTCTTAAAAACTAAAATTTTATCTATTTAAAATGTCAACCGAACTTAGTTATTATTTTCATTACGTTTAAAATCATTTTTGCATAAGTTTAGGTTATTCACACGACACATATCTTGCTACAAAAATCTATTTTGAGCCGTTGCCGGCCGACTTCGGACCGAAAACGTAAATTTTTTACAAAACTCAACCGAACCTTACTCATCCATTTGAAAAACACCTCAAACCACAAAATATGATTTGACAACTTATTTTCAACCAAAATTTCACCTTTTTACGACCGTTACAGTCTTTTACCGAATTTCACAAAAACAACCGTTTTCTAATAACTTTCAAATCTCACACCTACGATTTACGTTTTAAACCAACGTTATTATATCATTATGAATTTATTAAATAAATAAACCCATTAACACATTCCCAAGTTTATTAAATCTCCACACTTGAACAAACTATCGTGCCAGTATGCGTCGCGTGACGATTTTTCGCAAAACGCAGGAAAACCTCCCGGAAAGCACAGAAAACCTCAAAACCACTCTAAAATAAAAAAATTGAATCAAAAGTGATTCATTTAAGAACTAAAAACTCCATCAAACTTCCGGTTAAACCAAAACCGTTTTTACGCAAAAATAGTCAACCGAAGTTAACTTTTCAGCTTTCATCAGGAAAACTAACAGGATCGAAAGACTTCAAAATGCAAAACTATAATATTTTAAAATACTTAACACTGGGGAAATTATCGGTTATCACACTTTGTCTCAAAAACTACAAAATGAGAATGTGGAATTAGAGTTTTAGGTGTTGAATTATGCAAAAGAAAATGCACATCTTAAGACCTTTTGGAAAGTGGTTGTTGAAAGTGTCTTTTCATGACAAGACATCAAATGAATACGACCAAAACAGGAATTTTCTTTTTTATATATACTCAAAGTGCAAGTATTGGATGCATAATATATTGTGTTTCTAATACATGCTTAGGTATATATGAAATTTTCATCTAAATGGAGGGGAAATATGAAATTGCCCCTTTTTTTCTTTCTTTTCAAATCCATATTCATCTAAAAAAAAATCAAAATTTCATATTATATTATAACTATATATACAATTACCGGTACACATAGGAAGTCTTGACTTTTTACACATCTCCCGAGAATATGAAAACAGCCCTTAGGGTTATCGGTTCGTTGCAAAGTTAGTCCTTTATAACTAACTTTGCAAAGGAAATTTACGAAAATAGCCCTTTGAGGTTATCGGTTTGATTACAAAGTTAGTCCCCCTGGAATGACTAACTAATGAGGTGTCATTTTATACACTATTTCGAGGTCATTTAACCCCCTAAATCATGCAAATATGCCAAGATTACGTGCTTAATCGTTTATTTTTAGGTTTTTAGCACTTAGATGGCTTTTGGAGGAAATACACATTATTTGAGCTCATTTGGAGAAGAAACGGACAAGATTACGGACCTACACCAAATCTCTTGAAGACTTATGCATACAGTGGCTGGAGACGGCGTCGCAGGCATAAAGCGACGTCGTCGTGATCTATCTAGTGACAGGCGTCAGTATATGGCAGACGGTGGACAGGCGACGTGGCGACTAAAGAGGATTAGGATCATCTAAGTGGCTCATGCGTTCAGGATTTACAAGCGACGCCATCGCGTCGATATCTCTATAAATAAAAATCCATTTTTAGGGTTTTAAGGGTGTAACTTTAGGATAACTTTGTATAAACCTAGGGAGACGAACCCTAGTCATTTTAGGAGTTTTATAGGTTGTCTTTAGGGCCTCAAAACCCTATTGTACTACCTTGAATCCATGTTTTAATCAAGTAAGGTTTTTCATCATTAATCATTCAATATGTCTATGTATTGTTTGATTGATTTATCTTCTTGAGCTTCTTTATAACATGCGAGGCTAAACCCTCCTTTGTATTTATCTATGATTGTATGAAACTTAGATTGTAGATTTTTTTGATGTTGCTTCTTGTTGATGAATGTGCACGTTAGGCTTTAGAAAACTAACTTTTGTCTGTATCGTTGATATGGCCAGGGAAACGCGAGTAGTGTAGAAAGGATACTATTGGTAACAGTCTTTATACTACCTTACCTATTATATGTTTGACCCCTCTTAAGTTATTTCACATGCATTATAATTACTCTTAGGGGCATAGTAATAGTCCCCTTCATACAACCTTACTTGTGCGGTTGCGCTTAACGAATATTAAATAACACGTGCTTCGTAATCCGTCATGACCTAGGAATATTCACAGATCATCACAAGTGTAACAAAGCACGGATCTAGGGAAGCAAACTGAGGATAGTGCTCGTGAATATGTAAATACATTTACTTATCATAAAGTTATCACCAGTATATTAGATATTAACTAGTTTAGTAATTAGTTAAACAAACCAACCTCTCAAACCATAGATTTACTTGCTTTCTTATAAATATAAAAACACAAAAATAATCTTCTCTCAAACCCTAGAATTCTATTAGACCATGATCAAGCCTTCCCAACCTATTCTCTTATGGAATGATAACAACCCCCGAGTCTTGCCTATACTACACTGCAACGATTAGGTACACTGCCTAGGGGATTGTAAAACTTCCTGTGAAGTCTTATTCGCAACCCTCACATCAAGTTTTTGGCGCCACTGCGTGGGGAATAGTTAGGTTTCGATCATAGTTTAACTTAGTTTCTACTCATCTTTAAATCCTTTCAAGTGAGAATTGTTAATTCCATATATTATCTTTCTTGTTAGTCTATTTTTTCTTTTGTGTTAATTGTTTCATAATCCATGATCTCGTCAACCACCATTGGGGAGACGCTATCCTATCCCTACCCTTGTAGATTCTCCAAACCTAGCCACGAGGGCTATAAAAATAACCATTGAGCTTTGATACATCAAATAACCGACTATTATTTTATAGCCAATCATTTATTTCCAATGTATTAACCCATTTTATATCATTATTGCAAAGAATTATTACTTAATCATTTATATTTGAAAATTGCATTAATTACAAAGTACTTGGTAAATATTAGCAAAAAGCGCGCATTTTGGAGCTTAAATGAAGATATTTTGAAGATTACAATTGTAGAGTTTGATCTAGGCTTATCTAAGATTATAAATAACAATGAACATAAACACGAATTTGCACAGCGGGATATAATCAAGACAATGTTATTTTAACAAGGTTTTTCATTCCATACAAGCCCCAATTCTATGTGATCAATATAGAACGATTACCTAACTGTAACAATCAAAGACACATTGATCTTGAGCTAAACCACATACGTAACGTCTACAACTTACTCCGTCGTGCACAAAATCACAAACTTTTGACACACTAAACATATACTCTAAGATCTCTTCTCTATTATATAGAGAGTCCATAAGACTTACAAAGGAATCTTAATTGTATTAGAAAACTAAATCTTTTCCTAATCTTTGATCTTTATCTTTTAAGGATATCTTTTAGAATCCTCCATCTTTTGTAGAATTCCATATTGTCAATTTAGATCCTTGTTGTTTCATTCTTTTGTTCTTTTTGTTCTTTTTTGTAACATTGTTTTTTGTATCATCATCATAAATCCTAAACAATCTTCCCCTATTTGATGATGACAAAACAAACAATAATCTGATTCCAAGATGATCCATAGTAGCAATCTTCACCTTGAGCATATGAACATCTTCAAATATGATCTTTCATGAATGAAACAAACTCCCCCTTACCTTAAGATTTCCTTTGAACTTCCATGCCATGCCACCACACTAAATAAGTTGCAAATCATATATCTCTGTACCATTAGGGGAAGATGGTACAGAGATATATGATTTGCAACTTATTTAGTGTGGTAGCATGGCATGGGAGTTCAAAGAAAATCTTAAGTTAAGGGGAAGTTTGTTTCATTCATGGAAGATCAGATTTGAAGATGTTCATGTGCTCAAGGTGAAGATTGCTACTATGGATCATCTTGGAATCAAATTATTGTTTGTTTTGGCATCATCAAATAGGGGAAGATTGTTGGGATTTATTGATTTGATGATAAAAAAATGATACAAAAGAACAAAAGAATGAAACAACAAGGATCTAAATTGACAATATGGAATTCTAAAAAAGATGGAGGATTCTAAAAGATATCCTTAAAAGATAAAGATCAAAGATTAGGAAAAGATTTAGTTTCCTAATACAATTAAAATTCCTTTGTAAGTCTTATGGTCTCTCTATATAAAGAGATCATATACGCATAGTTTAGTGTGTGCAAAAGTGTGATTATGTGCACAAGTAAAGATGTAGACGTCTAGGTATGTGGTTTAGCCTCAAGATCAATGTGTCCCTTTTGATCCTTTTTACAAGTATGATCTCTTATATAGAAGACCGATAAGACTACAAAGGAAATCTAATTGTATTAGAAAACTAAATCTTTTTTTCCTAATATTTGATCTTTATCTTTTAAGGATATCTTTTAGAATCCTCTATCTTTTGTAGAATTCCATATTGTCAATTTAGATCCTTTATGTTTCAAGTTCTTATGTTCTTTATATCATAGTTTTTTGTATCATCAAATCAATAAATCCCAACAATCTTCCCCTATTTGATGATGATAAAACAAACAATAATCATTCCAAGATGATCCATAGTAGCAATCTTCACCTTGAGCACATAAACATCTTCAAATCTGATCTTCCATGAATGAAACAAACTTCCCCTAAACTTAAGATTTCCTTTGAACTTCCATGCCATGCCACCACACTAAATAAGTTGCAAATCATATATCATCTTTGTAACATCTTCCCCTTTTTGTCATTATCCATTAGGGGACTTGTGAACATATGCAACTTTGATCTTTACAACTACAAACCATATATCAAACTTCTAATCCAAGCTTTCTAATGTCTCAAATTACCCTCCATGACGTATAATAAGATAAATGAATTTAAACAGTAGAAACTTAAACTAGCAGTAGTAATAATGACTTATCAGTAGTAAGAATCAAAACCTTACCCTCAAGTGGTGCTTGTAACATATCCAAATGGTTAAACACTTTCTCATATTCTTCCCCTGAAACTAATATGTTAACCATCTCTTGACCAAAAGTAATCAACCATAAGAATCTGTACGAATAACTAACCAACAGTAGTAACGAATACCATGTAAAGTGTTGTGGCCCAACGAATGAAACAGCCCAATATAACCACTTATGATTTAAACTTTGAAAAACAGGATAACTAGTTAAATGTTTTAAACTTTGGAGATAAGATAAGACGTAATAAGCTAAAACAAATTAAGCCGAAAATAAACTCAACCAAACAATCACTAAATCCAACCTTGGCTCTTGATACCACATGTTAGATGACATCATTTCATCACTAAAAAACACAAAATAAGAGAAAAGATTTTAGAGAGAGAAATAAAAAGAGAAAAATGATGGTTACTTGCACTAGAAAGAAATGAGAAGCAACACCTCTCCACACTTGGAGAGAGCTTTATATAGTTACAAGAGATAAAACCCTAGATGGTTTGTTTGGGGTTTATGTTTGGTCGGACCTAATACAAATGGACTTAAGTCTGACACCTAGGCCCAATTAGCTTAAATGCATTCTCGTAAACTACGTTTTTCTTATACAAGGCTCGAAAATAATAATGACCATCACTTTATGTAAAAACACGGCTAACAAAAAAGCCTGGAGCTAAAAGTGGACTCAAAAGAAAACAATCTTCCAAACACACATATGAGTCCCAAACTGAGGCATCCAAATCCAAAGCTGGCCACTTAGTAAAAGAAAATCTGTCCAGTTTGGCCTTGGACAACAACCCTAGCCATCCTTCGGTTTCTACACCTGTGGATACTGAAATGCATAAAGAGGACATGCAAGCAGCTGGTAACCTAACATCTTTAGGGGTTGCTAGTGAAGAAGGAGCCAACCCTCAGCTTAGTAGTGTATGTCTGCATCTAAACATAATAAACCTACTTCCTTTGCATCTACCATTTTTCACTCTGAGTCTGCATCAGGATGTGATGTTTTAGCAGATTCTACAGCTGGAGCTGATCCTGGATTATCTGCTCCTAATGATTCTATGCCTCACCAACAAGGTATTGATGAAGGAACCAAAAACTATACACCTGATCATATGTTTGCAGGGACTAACCCAAGTGTTCTTGTAGATAAAACCAAATCTGATGGAGATGGGTTAAAAACTATCTACACTAGCTCAGGTACCAATAAGGAGTCAGGAGCTGATGCCACATCAACAAAAATAAAGCTGTAAGATCTGTCACAATTCATGCACAACACCAGATCAGCTTTCCTAGCTCCAGACTCCCCAACTAATGAACCCATCATCATCTCGGATGAGAGTGATGAAGAAAAGGATGCTGATACAAATGTTGATACTTCTCATGTTGAATGATGACATCAAATAATGCCTATTTTATAGCATCATTTATCTCGTGTAATTAACCCATTTTGTATGATTATTGCAAAGAGTTGTTACTTAATCGTTCATATTTGAGAATTATAGTAATTATGGAGTACTTAGTGAAACTTGACTAAAAGGCACGCATTATGAAGCTTAAACGAAGATAATTTGAAGATTACTGCTCTGAAGACCAATACACCGTATCCATCAAGGAAGATACGGTGTATCTGTGCCTGTACTCACCAAAGACCACAAAAGAAACAAGATTAATACGCCGTATCCAGAGAAAACCAATACGTCGTATTGGAGATATAGTATGTGAATATTCTGGAAGATATCAAACGTGGTCCCTACTCCAAGAAACCCCCCAATACGCCGTATCCAATAAGTTGGATATGCCATATCGAACCGACTCCAGGACCTATAAATAGAAAACTCAAAAATGAGTTTTAAGTGTGCTAAATCATATTCTCGATACCTAAACCATAAAAGTCGATTTTCAGAGGAGAAAAGGAGCAGAAGAGGTCTTGCAACGCAATCCAATCCATAGGAGACAACGTGTAATTTCTTATACATTTGTAATCGTTCAGTTTTTGGTATCATTCGTTAACTCGGTTAGTTTACCTTGGCTAAGCCATTACTCTTGTATTAATTATGATGTTTGAAGGCTAATACCTTCGGGTATTAGCCATTATTATGAAGATCTGGATGTTTAGTTTTGTTTATATCTTGATTGCTTCATTTATCGTTGTATGCTTGTTTATGTTTATTAATTTATACTTGTTTATGTGCTTTAATATGTGACCTATCATTCAACTGGATCTAGTGATACGGACCAAGTAATCTAGATGTCGGGATAGCTCTCCATATAGTGATTAATACATCTAGACTAATAGGATCACGATTAACAACCTGTCTTTGCCTTTAGATTGTGAGCTTAGTTGGACTGGTAGGTGACCCTTGGGATCAACGAGTACATTCTAATTAATTGGTAAAGATTGGGTTAGTGGACTACTAGTGTATGAATCACCGTTAAGCAGTAAGTGGGTAAAGTCTCTATGAGCTAGGGTTTAACAAGATCACCATTGCTTTAATCCCTAAGATAGATTATAATCAGCAAATAAGGATGCTTTATGCGGATGCTTTAATTGTGACATAATTAATGTGTGTAGGTCTTAGGAAGAAGTCCCGCCTAAGTCTAAGAATGATATACCACCTCGAGATAAGTAATCATTGCACTGAATAAACAAACCAACTTCTAATCGGATTAATGATGGCTAATACAGTTTTCTATTATAAGGCTTGACCGCTCTTTTATCTTCTGTTAATTTGCTTGCGTGGGTTAAAGTGTCTTGAATTGATTGTAGTCACCACCAAACCCGTGCCAGTCTCTCAGACTGAAACCCCCCTTTAACCTGTTAGAATTAGGATTAGAACTAACATAGGATTGATTGTTGTTGTAGATGCTTCTTCAATAGAGCTATATATATTTCACATATTACAATCAAATCGATTATAAAGATGTTTAAATGCAAAGTAAGAAACAGATTTGATGCTAATATGTGAAGATATACCTTTTTTGGGTTTGTGAATGTAGAGCTTTGGAGCGTCGTTACTCATTTTGTTGATTTGTTACTGTGTTGTTGTATTGGTTGGTGTTGCCCTCTGTTAAAGCAAGTGAAATGATGAATGAAGATGGTGGCAGAAGCGGCCTAAATGGTATGCGGCCTGGGATGGGCCTGGCCTGATAAAAGAATACAACCCGGTTTTATTTAATGATTTTTATTTTTATGTTTCCTATTTAATGAATCTCTCGAAATTTATGTTTTAAACGAGGCATTGAGACCCGTGTGTTGCACCGGGCTAGTTTTTCGAGAAAAATGTAAACTTTTATTTATGTCACGTATTGTATAATTTGATTCTCGTGCGATGCACATAGGTTGTGCCTAAGTGTTCACTGCGTAATGTTGGTGCAAATTGTCGAGGTGTAACTATAATGGTGCATGTAAGAGAAACGTGCCGCTTAATGTTTAGCTAAATAGTTATAGAATAAGTTGAGTTAAAGGAAGGGCCAACGTACACGGCTCTTTCTGTTGGGTTCAGTTCCCGAGCCCTTCAGTCTTTCAGTAGATTTAAACATAAAATCCCCTAAGTGTTTCTCAAACTGAAGTCTTTCAGTTTGAGTCGCTGAAGTTTCTTCAGCGTCATCTCTTCAGGTCCTTAGAAGATTGGGAAGTATCTTCACTTCAGTATATGCAGCGGTACAGAAACTGAAGAAGGACTCTTGGAAAGAGCTTCAGTTCAGCTTGGTTGACAATTCCAAGCAGAACGTTGTCTATCTCCTCAACAAAAGTTAAAACGTGTTGTTTCACTTCTAGAAGGTTTACAAGGCGGGAAAAAGATTGCTTTATGTCAAAAGGAATAAAGCAATCTCCTTGGGAAAGTAACTTCTAAATTTGGTATAGAAGTACAACAACTTTTCTCAAAGGACTGTACCTAGTACTAGAAAGCAAACGTGCATTAAATGGTAGCTCAACCACCCATTTAATGCTTGCCACGTAAACTAGGTTAAACTTGCAAACCCTAATCACTTTGCCTATAAAAGGAAAGAGATTCCCAGAGTAAATGTTATCTCTTCCAATTAATGTGATACACATTGAAGAGTTCATTTATCTCTCAAACAAATTGAACGGTACTACTGAAGCTGAAGCTTCAGTTTAGTCATAAGTAGTTTGTTTTCTTACTCTCTTAACTTTGGTTAGAGTTTAAGTTCGAAGGAGATAAACACCCTAATTGTCATTCAACCACCTTACTATTTCGCATGCAGGATGCTGTGTCATAGATTCTTTATTTGATTCTAATATGAACCTATACGTTGAAAAGTACTTCTGCGTGTTTTAAACTTGTTCTCTATATTCTTCATATATATATATATCTATTTAAAACTCACTTCGTTGTCATGGAATCTGATTAGTTTAATTTGATAAACCTTATATCAGATTCCAAGGGACCAACAAATGGTATCAGAGCCTTCTGGTTTATAAAATCCCTTTAAAAGGATATATAAAGGCTCAAAGATTTTTAAAATCAAGATCCATCTTAAATGGCAGCAGTAAAAGTACCACAGACTCTTGAATACACGGGTGGCCAGTTAAATGTCGCTCCTGTACTAGAGGTGAAAATTTTCACCAATTGAAAAAAGAGGTTCATGTGTCACATCGTTGGTATTGAACCTCAATTTGAAAACATCATTTCAAACGGTCCTTATATCCCTATGGCAGCTGGTCAAAGGAAGCCAGAGACACAAGGGACACCTGAGGAGAGAAAAGCTGCTAACTTAGATCAGCGACTCAAAAGTCTCATTATGTCTGTGCTTCTAGATGACCAAATGAACTCTGTCATAAACTGCTTAACTGCAAAATCTACTTAGAATGACCTAATACTATATCATAAGAGGCCCTCTGATGTGAAAGAAAGTAGGTTCATGGACCTGAAGTTGTGCTATAACACCTTTAAATTCAAAGAAGGTGAATCTCTAACACAAACTTTCACCAGATATAAAGCTTTGATGAATGAATTAGTAAATGATGGCATCAAACTTTCAAAGCTTGAGATAAATACTGGTTTTATAAATGGGTTACCAAAGAAGTGGCTAGCTTTCTGCCAAAGTCTCAGAAACACAAATCATGTGAAAGAATCTGAGCTTGCTTCTCTATTTGGTAAACTCAAATATGAAGAAAACCTTATAAACAGTATTTATGATACTAACAAAGAGAAAACTCTTGTCCCTGCAACTCCACTGTCAACTGCCTTCTTCTTTACCTCTACTGTCCAGGGACTATCAAGATACGTCAATGATGATGAAGCAAGTACAAGAAGCAGTCAGAGTAATTGAATGGACCTTGAGAAAAATACAAGAAAGAGTTATTTAGCCAAATCTAAAAGGTTCTTCAAAAAGGGTACTCAAAGGTTTAGCAGTGCAAAAGCAACTGACCAAACTGAATGCCATAAATGTGGCAAGAAGGGTCATTTTGCAAGAGATTGATGGTCAAAAACATTAGTTCCTTCATATCAGTCACTTTTTCAAACAAAACTTCTCCATTCATCTGAACACAAACCTGAACCAAGGCATACCAAAGACTTTGAAGCCAAGTACAACAAAGTCAAAGCTAAACTAGCCCTCCTCAGCTCTAGTGCCTCAGCTCCCAGTTCGTCCTCAGGCAAAAACAAAGGTCTAATTGTTGAATCATATGATTGGGATGAAGAAGAAGTGTCATCTGATGATAATGAAGTACCTGAAGTTAAAGCTCTTATGGCTCTTGCTGATGAAGAAAGAGTTTCTGTTAGCAAAGAAAGTGCCAGAAATGGTGAATGGATTAAGATCTCTATGGAAAAGGTACACACTCTTCTTGAAATGGAAGATAATGATGATAGAAAATCCTTTCTAGATTATCTGTGTATTGATCTAAACTATATTGAAGAACAAAGAAACAATCTCATGTCAAAACATAGAAATCTTGTTTAAGAACTAAATACATGCAAAGAACAACTTTTGGTGTTAAAACAAGCAAAGCTTGATCTTCTTACCACGCAGCATGTTAACACTGAGATTCTCAAAGAGAATCAAAACTTAAGAAATGAACTGAAAGAGCTAACCTCTATTACAGAAGCATGGCTAAACAGTTCTAATAAAGTTAATCAGTGTATCAATGAACAAATTACTACTCAAAAGAAGAAAATATTAGGAATTGACTAACTCACTGAAAATACCTCCAGCTCTGGGCCAAAAGACCTAGTGTTTGTAATGTTTTCAGCAGATATGATGTGTTGTCGTGTAGGGTTAATTTATTGATTACCAAGTTTTAAATTTATATTTGGCCGACTTATCCTAAAACAACACTTTAACGGGCAGTGTACCCGATCGGGTGAAGTTTTGTGGTAAGTAGGGTGTCGAACACTAAGAGCGAGGTCGTTAAGCTTATATTCTATCAGTATTTTAATTACTCTAATTCAGTTAATTCTAATTACTTGTTAAACCTATGCTAAACCTAGTTCTAATGGTAATGGGGGGTTTCAGCCTGAGAGACTGGCACGGGTTTTATGGTGACAATAATCAATTCTAAACATAATAAACATGTAAGAAAACAATCAGAATATAAAAGAGCGGTACAAGCCAAATGATAGAAAACTGTATTAGCCATATTAAATTCGATTAAACGCTAGTTTGTTTATTTAGTGCAATGATTTCTTATCTCGAAGCGGCATATCATTCTTAAGACTTAGGCGGGACATCATCCTAAGACCTAGACACGTTGAATCCTGTCACAATTAACATATCCGCATAAAGCATCCTTTTAGTTTAATTATAATCTATCTAGGGATTAAAGCAATGGTGATCTTGTTAAACCCTAGCCCATCGGGACTTTACCCACTTACTGTTTGACGGTATTTTATATACTGGTAGTTCACTGTTCAAGTCTTTATCAATTAATTACGAACATACTTGTTGAAACATTACGGGTCACCTGCCGGTCCAACTAAGCTCATAATTTAAAGACAAAGATAGAACATTATTTGTGATCCTATTGGTCCAGTAATATAAAACACGATATGGAGAGCTATCCCAGTATCTAGTTCACTTGTTAGGCATAACTAGACCCAGTTGAATGATAGGTCGCATATTCAAACACGTAGACAAGTATCATGTGATAAACATAATTAAACTTTCAACGATAAATTAAGAAATCGATTTTAAAACAAACCAAACATTAAAACTTCATTAAGATGGCTAATACCCTAGGGTATTAGCCCATAACCATTGTAATTATACAAGCATGATCAAATAACCAAGGTAAACTAAACGTTTTACCGAACGATACCAAAAATTAAATTATTACAAGAGTATAGGAATTACACGGTGTCTTCTATGGAATCGTGATCGATGCCTGACCTTTGGTTGCTCTTCTTTTCTTTAGAAAAACGTCTTTTATGTGTATGGCATAGAGAATATGATTTTGCACACTGAAAACTCGTTTTGAGTCTTCTATTTATAGTGTCTGAAAAAGACTGGATACGCCGTATTGAGCTAGGTCAATACGGCGTATAGGTGTGTTTTACTTAGAGTGCGCGCTCAGTTTATAATCAATCAGATATAACTTTCCAAATTATAATTATTCACCAAATCTTCTAATAGTTCTCCAGCTGGATACGGCGTATATGGAAATATGGATACGCCGTATTAGGAAGTGAGAATACGCGTTTTCTTGTGAAGTCCAGGCGCTGATACGCCGTATCTTCTTTTGTGGATACGGCGTATTGAGCAGAATTAAGCAATCTTTAAATATCATCGTTTAAGCTCCAAAAAGTGCGCCTTTTAGCATGTCTTCACAAATCACTCCGTAATTACTGCAATTTACAAATTTAAGCAATTAAGTAACGATTCTTGCAATAATTATATAAAAGTGGATAATTTATTCGGGATAAATGATGGTATAAATGTAACGTTATTTGATGTCATCAAATATCCCCCCACTTGAATCCTACTTGTCCTCAAGTAGACTCTAGAAATTTATTGAAAATGTATCCCAACCGAAGTTAAGGATTTTTCCGTTTAAGCACTTCTTTCGTTTTAATCACCTGTACAAGACCAAGCACCTCACGAAATATGGAAATGAAAACACTCAGATCACTCAACTAATCTAGGGTGTAACATTTAATTGGTACGCTCATTTGCTCGGTCGTGATTAGTTTCATATCATATGCTTGGCAAGGATACACATCTCCACCACTAGAGCTAAGGAGAAACAAGTCAAAAGGTAAATTGGGTTTTTATTATAAGGCTAAGGGTTGATCATTCTAACAATCTTTCACCGATAGTACCACACCAACAAGGCAGCTGAATCATACATACACGGCCGTAACGACGGAATAGACATGTATAATTCGATCACATCCTCATTCGAGTTTAACCAAGGGTTAGGATGAAGAATGATATAGGGTAGGGATCTTCTAACTTTCACCAAAAGTAATAAACCAACAAGGTGGCTGAATCACGCATACATGGCCGTAACGACGGAATAGACATGCATGACTCGATCTCAACCTCGTTCGAGTAAAACCTAAGGTTAATTGCTAGGAAAGGGAAGCAAATTGTTGTTAAATAAAATTCACAAAACAAATAGATTAAGCTTGAACAAATAAGGTAGTTGCTAGCAACTTTTCCCGACTGTTCCATGATAAAGACTCGAAATATATACAAACGCCTCGATCATAGAAATGACAAAGACAACCTAAGTTGGCGTTCCCATAACGGTCAACTTCCCATTCATCCCAAATTTACATACTTTTAAAAAAGTGGTGATATCGGCCACTTTATATAAAACTATACATCCTTGATTTTCATCCACATATCAACGAATAATCTATCCTTCCAAGTATTTCATCAGTTTAAGTTTAGCGAACCGACTATCAATCATCCTTCTCTTTTTTGATGTATTTTCTATTTTTCTATTTTTTTCATAACAATAACCTCGGTGCAATTTCACCGTCTTCACAATCATAATTTATCCGGATAATTTTTCCTTTAACACATCATCTTCAGACATAATACATAATAGACATAATACATAATCGTTTGAAAAGTGGCAAAATACACGAGCTTACATATTTTACCATTGCATTGTGAATTTCCCGACATAACTAGAGATAGAAATTTTAGTTTGACCAGGAGGTATTACAAAACTGTACTCAAAAAGCAACTAGCAACATTGATTAAAATGGGCTTAATCTACAGGGTAGGCTAAGGTGTAAAGGTATAATGAAATAGACATTTGGTGTGAAAAAGACAGGAATGGCTCAACAGGTTTTTCTAGGAAATCTTACTCTTATAGTGAGAGTAAGCAAAGGGTTATACGAGGTTTAACTAACTAGTGTAGTTAGTTAATTACACAACATATAGGCTTTTTGGTGTATTCCTAAAAATTTACCAATTAAACATGTTACTCCATCTAAGTCTATAGTACTCATCATTATGGTCTCGAGTGATATACCAAGCCAAGTTCTAAATTCTACTACTTCAACGGCATACTCATAATTTTGTGGAATTTTTAGTAAACTTTTGGAAACGAAATAGGCTTAATTCTCACAATTTGGTATTAAGGGTTATAGTGCGCGAGGTCATGTAACTAGTAATTTTTACAAAAGTTATGCTAATTTTTTTAATATGGCATAATTTTAGCATATAACATGTTATTTGTAAAAGAAAGGACAGGTAGTCGTTCTAATTCTCTATCCCCCTACTTAGATTATACAACGTCCTCGTTGTATAGATAAAACAATTAAAGAAAAATAGGAAATAGAATTAGAACGAGGAACTCCCTTGATATTTTGCTCGGGATGATTCTCTAATTTGAGTTCTTGAGTAAAAGTGTATTGACGAGGCGTCAGAATTGCCCGTACGAGTTCAACACACGTCTTTTTCAGAGTATACCATATCGTTGATTTCTTCACAGCAAGGTCATGCATAAAAGTTTAGAAGACAAAAGTGCAGTTCCTATCTCGGTTATACAATGGTTACAATGCAGGAAAACAAATAAACACAATGTACATGTAGTAAATACGCCATATCCCAAACCCAAGGATACGCCGTATTGCATCCTGTAAAAACAAATGTTTTAAAGTTTTGTAGGAAATTAAAGCACTGATAAGTCCAGACAGGTTCGATACGGCGTATCCATAGAGATTCGATACGCCGTATTGAATGTTTGGGAAGACAAACTCAATCAAACTATTAAAATTATAATTTTCAAATAATTAAAAACAACAGGGTTGTCTCCCGGTAAGCACTTTTCTTTCAGCTAGTCTTTAAGTTAGACTTTTTCTTTCCTTCATGAGCTTCTTCGCACATTTCAACACTTTTTTCTTTCATGCAAAGGTTTTGAAATCTCAACCCTATAATCAATCAATGAGCTATGTTGCTGAACTTACTGCCAGGCTTGATTCTGTCACACACAATCACACCAAAATCATCATATCAAAATATATGTCAAAAGATAACAAGTTTTAAGTTTAAATACATCATGACATGAATAATATAAATGTACATAAGATCAAAAAGTAAGGGGGAGAGTAATCATGGATCTGGCTACTGTGAGGATGAGGTGCTGGCATCGCCGGTCCTACGTCTGGTACGTCTCTGGTAGGGTAACTGCGAGCTGCCTACAAGACTGATGTCAAAGGCCTGGTAGGTGCGACCACTATCATTCATCAGCTGAGTTATGCAATTGATCATCCAGGTAGCGAACCTATACTGATCAGTGATAGATCTATCAACATCTCCTCTCAGGCCCACAATGCTTTGTCGTAACTAACGCACCTCCTCCTCAAGCCTCGCAATCCTCTGAGGCATGGTCCTAGGGATAGTAGGTGGTGGCTGAGGTGTCTGCATAGGTATTGGATCAGCCGAAGCACTCTCATGAACTGCAGGACCATCCTCAGCAACTTTAGGGGCACCAGCCGCAGCATTTGGCTTCCTCTCTGGTCCCGGGGCTACCCAAGCCCACGTATCACCAATCCTCTCATAGATGTTGAGCCTACCAAGCTCATGTAAATCAATCAACAAAAGCTCAGGGCTAAACCATCGACAACCCCTTAACCACTGATCATAAACAGGCCAAAGGGATGTTCGCAATCGCCCTATGAAGTGTTCCCCCGGACAAACATAGCTCCCATCTTCCTTCCTCTCTCAGCATGCTTAAACAGGTATTGTTGCTAATAGTACGAGACATTTGCAGTCCCCCGGTCCATGATCCTAAGATAGAAAAGATCGACCCCGGTCACCTTCTGAGGTGCCTGTTCTCTGCCAGAAATACTGCAAGATATCATCCTGTGGCATAATCTCCTCACAGGGTCTGGATGAAAACATAAGAGGGAGTCGGCCCCAGGAAGTCCCTGTCAGATGAAATCTCAATCCAGTAATCTCTAAGATCCCCCTTATCAGAGATCACTCTTTCACTCCCCAGGCATATATGCCTAAAAACCATCCTCTACCATCTCCTCATGAGTATGTAAACCCAACACCAAAATGAACTGCCTCCAAGTCATCTTACGCCTAGCTCCACCCAACTGTAAACACAAAGTGTCAGCAACGTCCAAACCCATCTCCGTATCTCTCATCCTACAAGTATTGAGAAACTCCAAAAATAAACTCTCGAACTAACGGTGCCCTGATCTCAAATAGTCTCCTCTATGCATGACTAGTAAACAACTCTTGCCCCTCATCCCCTGTATAAACCATCCTTAACCTACCGTCTAAAGTCTGCCTCATCCCCTTGGTCAATCCAGCAAAATAAAG